>PVJN01005430.1:0-82293 GCA_004026805.1 Lasiurus borealis | reverse complement strand
TTCATCTCTCTCTCTCTCTCTCTCTCTCTCTCTCTTTTTTTTTTTTTTGCATGTTCTCAGAGATTTTTTTTTTTTTTTTGCATGTTCTCAGATTCCATCTCTGTTTTGATGGAAGAAATAGTTCAGTTCTGACAAGTAAATGGTATTGATCCATTTTTGGATAAACATTCTAATTCATTCTCATGACTTGAGTGAACATATCTGATAATGTAAATACAGTTTTGGCATCATTGTTTTGTTTTATAAGTGATTTTAATGATCGCACCACTAGAGAGTGTTTAAAAAGAAAAGGACATTTGGGGAGCTATGAATGGTATGCCAAAATCACATGCCATATTTAATATTTTGCAGGTGAGGTTTGCTCTTGGGTCAAAATCACTCTTTTTGATACGAACAGAAGATTGGTTGAGTGGTAGTTATTCAAGCAGCAGCAGTATATCATAACTGACTGAAAAGCTTTTCAGAAGCAAAAATATC
Source organism: Lasiurus borealis (assembly GCA_004026805.1). NCBI lineage: Eukaryota > Metazoa > Chordata > Mammalia > Chiroptera > Vespertilionidae > Lasiurus > Lasiurus borealis. The sequence continues at coordinate 81,816 of PVJN01005430.1, read as the reverse complement.
CTTAAAACATTTTCATATTCCATTGAATACTGTCCATTTATATTGGTAGTGAGGTTCCTTTAAGGAAATAGTTACTGACATGGTGTTAGACTGGAACTCCCCTGCCTCAATTTCAACTCAGGTGCCCATTCTGTGACTAATCGGATACCAAACAGAATGAAAGCATCAGATGCCAGTTTTACAAAATAAACATGGAGGAACCTGTTCCACAACCCTATGTCCACCTGACATGCTCAGGATCAAAGAGGAGGTCAGATGGACTGTGAAAGGGCCTGGAGCAGAGAGACAGGAGGAGCTGTGCCATCCATGGGAAAGGAGTGGAATTCACTTCCTTTTCCTCCATTATCTTACCCTCAAGAAACGTAGGAAAAGATAGGATGTAATAGATGAAGCAATGGTCCTCCAAAGGTGCCTACTTCACAATCCCTGGAACCAGTGAGTATGCTACCTCACTTGGCAAACAGGACTTTGCAAATGTGATCACGTTAAGGATCTTGAGATGAAGTTATGGTGGGTAAACGGGGGCCCAATGAAATCACGAGGATCTTTTTGAAAGGGAAGCAGGAGGGTCAGAATCAGAGATGTGGTGGAAGCAAAGTTTGGAGCCATGTACGGAATCTTCCTCTAGACCAGGGGTTCTCAACCTTTCTAATGCTGCGACCCTTTAAGACAGCTCCTCATGTGGTAGTGACCCCCAACCATAAAATTATTTTCGTTGCTACTTCATAACTGTAATTTTGCTACTGTTATGAATCATAATGTAAATATCTGTGTTTTCCGATGGTCTTAGGCAACCCTGCTAGCGGTTCTCAACTGCTGCTTGATTGAGAACCGCTGCTGTAGAGCCTTCTGTAGGTTGACCTACATCACAGAATGTGGGAAGAAGGATGGATGAGTATTTTCCACGGACCAGATAAGGATCTCAGAGAAGAGGGCTGGCAAGAGTTTCTTGTGAGGCCTAGTCAACAGTGGTCCTTGTAGGAGCAAGGAGGTTTCACCTGGAAGAGTCTAGAGGTTTGCCATTGACTTCCGGTTGTTAAAGATGAGCATCCATCTATGTCAAGCAAAGTAGGTGCTGCAGAGTAGGACCCAGAGAGCTGAAGACTAATATGTGAGAATTAAATTCAAGGAAAATGTTTTTTTTTTCTCCAACTTGTCCATTTGAGTAGAACATGTCCTTCAGATTGATGAGGAGAACAATATGCAGAAATGGAGAGCTGACCATCACCACTTTCCTTTTTTAGGCTTTGAAGTACAGTTGTTCTGGGAAGAGAGTAGAAGAATGGACATTAAAGCAAGTTTACAGCTTTATGATCTTGAACTGGAACTTCTAATTAAGAATTTTTAATGGTGTAAAGGGACCGTAGAGCCTTCCAGAATCTTCTTCTTGGGAGTACTTTTGTCTCTCCCTGAATAAAGTATAAACAGACACTAGGGACAAAATACAGTTGCCTCTTTTAAATTTTATGATCATTTTCAAGTGAAAATTTGAGAAATTATAGTTTGAATTCCCTCTCTCATGGTCTGAATTGGGTTGTCCCACCGCCCTGAATTCACATGGAAGCCATGATCCCTGATGTCACTGTATATTTGGGATTAGAGCTTGTCAGAGGTGATTCAGGTTATATGAGTTCCTAAGGATGGAGTCTTAATGCTTTAAGACTGTTGGCCTCAGAAAGAGAGGAAGAGAGAAATCTTTCTCGACAGGCACACACCAAGGAAGGTCATGTCAGGACACAGCAAGCAGCCATCGGCAGGTCAGGAAGAGAGCTCGTACCAGAAATCTACTGTGCTGGCACCTGATCCCAGACTTCCGGCCTTCAGAATTGTGAGAAAATAACTATATTTTATTTAAGCTCCCCACTCTGGTGTTTTGTTATGGCAGCCTTAGCAGATGAATACACCCTCTATCCATACACCATATTCAATAATTATCAACATTATGTCATGCTTCATCTATTCTTTTTTTTATTATTATTGTCTAAAGTTTTACATATGTCTCCTTTTACCCCAATTGACCCTCCCCCCAGCCATTCCCAGTCTGGACAAGCCCCCACCACCCCAGTATCTGTGTCCATTGTTTATGCTAATATGCATGCATACAAGTCCTTTGGTTGCTCTCTAACTACTCTCTCCCCTGCCATTTGTCTCTGGATCTGTTCTTGTTCATCAAATTATGTTGATCATTTTATCCCACATATGAGTGAGATCATGTGATATTTATCTTTCTCCGACTGGCTTATTTCGCTTAGCATAATGCTCTCCAGTTCCATCCATGCTGTTGCAAATGGTAACAGTTCCATCTTTGTTATAGCGGCATAGTATTCCATTGTATTGATGTACCACAGTTTTCTAATCCACTCATCTGCTGATGGGCACTTAGGCTGTTTCCAAATCTTAGCTATTGTAAATTGTGCTTCTATGAACATAGGAGCGCATATGTCCTTTCTGATTGGTGTTTCTGATTTCTTAGGATATATTCCTAGGAGTGGGATTACCGGGTCAAATGGGAGTTCCAAAGAAACCCTCGTGCACTGCTGGTGGGAATGCAGACTGGTGCAGCCACTATGGAGAACAGTATGGAGTTTTCTCTGCAAGTGGTCATTTTGCCTGCAATTAAAGACAGTTTTCATTCTAATTTCTGTGTTTCATTTCTTTTTTTGTGCTTCATTTCCAATCTTAGAGGAGAAGCATTTAGTTTCCCACCATTAAATATAAGTTAGGTATTGTTATATTTGTAGGTGCCCGTCATCATGTCGAGGCTATTCCTTTCTATTTTTTTAAATATATTTTTATTTATTTCAGAGAGGAAGGAGAGGGATAGAGAGGTATTAATTGGCTGCCTCCTACACATCCCCACCTGGGACCGAGCCCTCCACCCAGGCATGTGCCCTGACTTGGAATTAAACTGTGACCTCATAGTTTGTAGGTAGATACTCAACCCCTGAGTAACAACAGCCAGGCTTCCATTTTATTCTTATAATGGAAACTTTGTTCATTAGACCTTCTAATTTAGAGCTATAAGTTTTCTTCTAAATTCTGCTTTGGCTGCATCCCCATTTTTCATTTTCAGTCACTTAAATATATTTTCTAAGTTTTCTTTGACCCATGTCTTCATTAGAAGTATGTTAGATTTTCCATATTTCTTTGTTATTGATTTTTAATTTAATTCCTTTGTGATCAGTAGATATACTTTATATGTCTTCAGTCCTTTCAAATTTGAGACTTATTTTATGCCCAGGATATGATCTAACTTGTATCTTTTATGAACATGTGCAAAGAATGTGCATTCTGGCCCTAGCCAGTTTGGCTCAGTGGATAGAGCATTGGCCTATGGACTCAAGGGTTCTGGGCTCAATTCTGGTCAAGGGCACATTCCAGGATTGCAGGCTCAGTCCCCAGTACGAAGTGAGCAAGAGGCAGCCAATCAGTGTTTCTCATCATTGATGTTTCTATCTCTCGCCCTTCCTCTCTAAAATCAATAAAAATGTTTTTAAAATAAAGAATGTACATTATGACCCCTGGCTAGTTTGTTCAGTGGTTAGAGCATTGGCCCACAGACCAAAGGGACAGGGGTTTAATCCCTAGTCAAGGGTACTTGACTAGTTGCAAACTCAATTCCCAGACTCAGTCACAATACGAATGAGAGGCAACCAATAGATGTGTCTCTCTCACATCCATGTTTCACTCTCTCTTCCCCACCTCCTCCCATCCCCTTCACTCTCTCTAAAAAAATCAGTGGAAAAAATATCTTCAGGTGATGATTTAAAAAAAAAAAGTGTATTATGCTGGTGTTGGATTGAATGTTCTATAAATGTAAGTTAGACTAATTAGTTTGATAATTTTATCGAAGATATAATTCTTACTAATTTATGTCTACTTGTTCTAATACTTTCTGGGAGAAGAGTATTGAAATTTCCAACCATAATTTTGAATCTGTCTACTTCTTTCTATTCTGTCAGTTTTTTCCTTTCTCTATCTGAAACTGTAATCATAGACATAAAAACTTAGGACTCTTATGTCTGTTAATGAATTGATAATTTTATTATAAAAAGTTTTATTCTGGTTGCTTTTAAGAATTTTCTCTTCATTATTGGTTTTTAGCAATTTCATTATGACATTTTGTTTGGTGTGGTTTTCTTTCTGTCTATATTTTTTTAGATCTGTGAGTTTATTGTTTTTATTAAAATTATAAAGTTTGCAGCTGTATTTCTTTGACTATTTTTCTCTTCCTTTCACATAAGTCAGACGTCCTGATACTGCTCCAAATCAATGTAGTTCTGTTCATTTTTGGTCTGTTTTTCTCTGTGTTCTTTAGTTCAGGTAATTTATATTGCTGTATTTTTAAGTTTACTAATCTTTTCTTCTGCAAAGTCTTATCTCTATGAAGACATCAAGTGGATTTTTCATTTTAGATATTTATTTTTCATTTCCAAACATATTTTGGTGCTTCTTTGAATTTTCTTTTATGTGTATATTTTTTCTTTAAAAAATATTGATCACATTTATAATAGCTCTTTTTTAAGTTCCTGTCTGATAATTTTGACATATAAATCATTTTTAGTGTTCTTTCCTGTTGACTGGTTGATTTTTTTTTTTTATCCACCTACTAAATGGATCACATTTTTCAGCCTCTCAGTCTATTAATTTTAATGAAGGTTGGGAATTGTGATTCTTATGTTGTTAGTGTTTGTTGTCTTTCTTAAGAAGCTTTGGTGTTTTATCTGGGAGACAATCAAGTTACCTGGAGATTTGCTTGATATGTTACATGCTTGTGTTTGAGGTCTTGTCTCATGTAGCTTTTGTTATGAGGCTAGATTACCTTACTACTTAGCAATAACACTTCTCAGGTCTCTACTCTAGGTGGCAACACAGCTTCTCCTGGCTGGCTGTTAAATCTCAAACATCTGTCAGTCCTATGTGAGCTCTTATAACGTTTCTATTCTTCACCCTACGTGTGGCCAACTTAGTATTCAGGACAGTCTGGAGTAGATCCCGATGCAGATTTTGAAAGCTCTTTCTTTGTAAAGCTTCCTCATCTCTGATTCTTTCCTGCAAATTCCAACCATCTGAGCACCCCTGAATTTCAGTAGTTCCTGTGTGGACTCGGTGCCATGCCTGTGCTCTGCATGCATTCTCTCTCAGCGTGGTCAGTGAGAGCCTGCAGGCAGAAAGCTGTGGGATTGTATTGTCTACTATGTTTGTTTCTCCTCTTAGGGGTCTCATTCTTTGCTTCAGGTGCACTCATGTCCAAAAGCAGTTGTCACATATTTTGTCCATTTTTATCATTCTTTATGATGGGTGGGCAAGTCTGATTCAAATACTCTGGAATAGCTGAATGTCAAGTTCCCTATTCCATTATATTTTAAGGCAACTTATAATGTGGTTTATTAATTTCCTCCAGTTTTGATAACCAAGGTATATCAAAACTGTTTGCTCAAAATGTATTTCCTCTTCATAAAAGGAACTTTTTATCAACTCTTCAGTTAATCAGAGGAGCTAATTGTGATAACTACAGATCTTAAGGTAGAAATGGAGGTGCCAGTTGCTATTAATTCTTTTTCTCAGTTCACAAGACAAAAAACCACATCATTAAGCACCATTAGTTAATTGGACTGAGGAAGCATCCTTATTAAGGATCTGTGCAACTTTTGTTACCCTCTTCCAAATCCGGAAGACCATTTTTTCCATTGTTCATATGCCTTATAATAATATCATTGATTTTCATCATTTCTAAAGGCTGAACTTGATTATAGTTGGAGGAACCATTAATTCTTGTTTACATGGCTTTTAGAAAACCTTATTTTTCTGCACCAATTTGTCTAATTTGAAATTATCTGGAGACTCTGAGGGAACATTAATTTGGAATTAATCATTCATTTTGAGAAATCAAAGAAAGCCAGATAAAGATTTGGATTCTTTTCATCTTTAGTATAGCAATTAAATTTTCACGATTTTGAAAATATTAGAAACATAATAAGTGAAAATATCAAAGGCTACAGAGTTTTGGGTGAAGCAATTTGAAACTTCAGTTAAAGGGGCCCATCTTGCTATAGATACAAATCAAATACAAGCCAAAATAAAGGCTAATAAAGTGTACCAGATTCTGCACTTACTGCCATCCCCATTCTCGACACCTTAAACCTCATACACATTTCTTAAAGAAGTGACCATAGTAATAAAGCCCACGTGTTACACTATTGCCACTAGTGGGGACACAATGATCCAGGAACAATAAAAATCAGAACCGGAAGCACATATGCCCCGGTCAGACTTAGCACCGTTTAACCACCCAATACTTTCACAGGCGACCCAATGTAGCGCAGCCTCTCCGGAAGAATTGTGGATGGATGCGGTTTTTAGGGGATGGCGTGAATTCAGGTAATTCTCATAGGATGTGCACAGAACTCTAAAGAAAACTATGCCAGGAAAAGTACAGCCAGCTTGGGCTAAAAAAGACAGGGAGTTGAAAATGCAAAGAGGCCTATAGGATTTGCACTTTCTCTGGAAGAAGCCTGAGAAATGGGATCATCTGTGAACATGGGAAATTTCTTTCTTTCTTTTTTTTAAATATATATATTTTTTATTGATTTTTTACAGAAAGGAAGGGAGAGAGATAGAAAGTCAGAAACATCGATGAGAGAGAGAGATCAATCAGCCACCTCCTGCAGGCCCCACAGTGGAGATGTGCCAGCAAGCAAGGTACATGCCCCCAACCAGAATCGAACCTGGGACCTTTCAGTCCGCAAGCCGAGCCAAACCGGTCTCAGCAAATATGTTTTATTGATTTTTTTACAGAGAGGAAGGGAGAGGGATAGAGTTAGAAACATCGATGAGAGAAAGACATTGATCAGCCGCCTCCTGCACGCCCCCTACTGGGGAGGTGCCCGCCACCAAGGTCCATGCCCTTGACCGGGATGGAACCTGGGGGGCATTTCTAATGGAAAGGTAAGACTATTTCAGAAGGAGAAGGCAGTTCAGAAGGAGGAACAGAGAGTGACCACTGCCAAGAAAGCACTGTGTACTGCTCCCTGCAATGTACGCTGGGTGGACTTCAGAGTGGCTATTGGCCTCCTGATGGTTTCCTGTTGACTGTGAGTGTCCATAGTGTGCATAGTTCTGCTCTCACTAATGCACGTTCATTGGCGGGACATCGATACCTTCTCTTTTGAGTTCCTCAGGTCTCTGGATCCAGAACACCTCGTCTTGGTCATTGACTTCCAGGCAGCCTCATCTGCATCGGCTCTTGAAGCAGGTCTCCAGATCCTGGGCTTCGAGCCTAATGCCATCATGGATTGGAGACTTTGCAGGGCCCAGGGATGTGGATTTATATAATTTTCCTTTGGGGGAAAAGATAAAGTGATTTTGGCTAGAGATTAAACAGTGGTAGGTTGCAAAAATAATAACGTGACTCGCTTTAGTCAGTGAGAAATTAGCAAAATGGCAGAGGCAGAGGTGTCAAGGCTACTTGATGCTGCTTCTCTTTGGAACCCTCGGCCACCATGGAGAGCGTGGCTAACATCTGGAGGAGGAGAGACCCTGGGGACCAGACACCAGCTGTCCCAGCCGGGCCTCTGCCATACCCACCAGCCTCCCAACCACTGGGTGAATGAATGAAGCCACCCTACACTGCCCAGCACCAGCCGTGCCAGCACAGCAAGGATGCCCTCCCAGCAAATAATCCTGAAAAATAATCCGAAGCCATTAAGCATGAGGATGATTTCTTACTTAGCAAAAGCTAATAAAGGCAAGTCTCCAGGAAGAAGAGGGGTGTGTGGGCAGAGCTATTACTCTGAGGCATCGAGGCCTTATTTTTCCCCGGGTGATCATGAGGTTGTGCTCATGCAAATATCAGTTCAATTAGCAAGAAACTTCAACGTTTGTAAATATTTGGAATGAACAAATTGTTAGTATAGGATTTTCCTCCATGATGTACCAGTAAGCCCTGAAAATGAGACTTGTGGCCTTATTTGGTAAATATTTAGTAAAACTCTTACTACCTGGGAAGAGAATAGCCCTGAAAGAAGCTAATTAGCACTGAAAGAAGCTAATTAGAGATTAGAGATTGCTAATTGTCCTTCAGTATCCATCTTCTTATTTCTCCTTTTAGTAGAAGAATCCGAGTTTATGTGCATTTTATTGTGTGTTTTTTTAAAATCCTTATCCAAGGATATGTTTCTGTTGATTTTTACAGAGAAAGGAAGGGAGAGAGAGAATGGGATAGAGAAACATCTATGTGAGAGAGAAACATCAGTGGGTTGCCTCCCCTACATGCCCTGACTGGGGATTGAACCTGCAACTTTTTGGTATATGTGATGACACTTCAGCCAGTTGAGCCACTTGTCTAGGGCAGGAACTATGAGTTTAGCGAGGTCCCTGGCCATTCATCTAGAAACTACATTTTCTGTCTTTGCTGCTAGAATGGACATCTAATTGAGTCTGACCTCAACTTGATTTCATCTGAAAAGATCCCTTTGCATTTCCAAATAAGGTCGTGTTCAAGGGTACTGGGGATGGGATTTCTATGTATCTTATTGGGGGCTATAATTTATTGGTACCTTTCTTATACCATTTCTCTATTTTTTTTATTATTTTCTTTTTCTACCCGTTTCCCTTCTGTGTATACCTGTTGGTCTGCTTCTGGTGAGCTCTCAATTCAGGAACCTCTTCATGAGTGTATCAGTTAAAGTCCAGACCGATAACATAACTGTCACAGCCTCAGACTGGACTGGGAGATCTTGAACTTCTGAAATCTTTCTGTTATTGGTGGGGGGCTCTCCATGTCCCCACCTGTTGCTGGTGGAATTGGGCTTTTTGCAGTGTCACGAGAAAATTAATTTTCTGAGACTCACACAGGAGAACGAATGGCATTTGCGTGGGATTCAATCCCTGAGTTTCCATAGTCCCCTAACCCTCCGTCCCACCATGGAAGAAGTCCAGCTGAGTCCTGAGAAGAGCTAGGCATAATCATGTCCCGTTTCCATTCCGTATTTGCAGGAGCCTAGCTTAGCTTGTGTTTCCAGCTGTCGTCCATCAGTCCAGTGTATGTGGAGTCCGGATGGCTGCGGGCCATGCTGCTTCCAGGCAGGAGGGCAAATTCGAAGAAGCAGGAGCAAAACCAGAGGAACAAAAGAGGAACTAGAGAGAGAGAATTCCTTTGTCCCGGGATTAAAACAAGGAGCATAACCAATTAAGCCTTTAGGATTTCAGCATGCTTGTGGTGGCTCTGTACCCCCTAGCCAATTTTTTAAATAATATATTTTATTGATTTTTCAGAGAGAAAGGGAGAGGAATAGCAAGTTAGAAACACTGATGAGAGAGAAATATCGATCAGCTGCCTCCTGCACACCTTCTACCGGGGATGTGCCCACAACCAAGGTACGTTCCCTTGATTGGAATCGAACCTGGGACCTTTTGGTCCACAGGCTGACACTCTATCCACTGAGCCAAACTGGCTTTGGCTAGCCAGTTATTTTTCGTTTCCAGGTTAGACTAACAGGCAACTTCCCTGCATCACCCAGACTTTCCTGGGCATGCATCCATCTCCCCTTTCCCCCAGGGCCTCCAGGGAAAGGGCAGTTCCCTGGTTCCCTGGAGAGTGTGAAATTGCAGCTTCCTGGTGAAGCTTCCCAAATGACCATGCTTACAATGTCTGGCCTCTCTTTTGCTCCTTCCTATCACGAATAACTAGCTCATTAAAATGCTAACATTGCCTTCTTTATCCTGTGATGACTAGAACTTGTTTAACCATTTGCAGTATCATTTTAATTGTCTAGAAAATGAACCCTATAATAATGGAATATACTAAATAAGGCTGTTGTGAGGATTAAAAGGGTTTCTGTATGTAAAGAACTTGACACCTGTTCATTTTCCTAAGAATTAAAATGATCACGGAAGAAGTGATTGAGAAACATTTTCAACTGTCTCTGTGCAGGTCTTAGCAGGTAAGACCTATCCTATATGATGGTATACCCCCATCTAAAAAGTCTAATCTATATACCCCCATCCAAACTTTTCCAAAATACTTCAAAGGTCTTTTCGACATCAATCTGCAACTTCAAGTAGATTTTTATTCACAGCTATCTCTGTCACAATAGAACCAACATAGTAACATTAAGCTCATAAAAACACAGAAGAGGAAATGGGATGTTTAAATAGCATCCATTTGGGATGCTGGATTATGCAACACACACTTAAAAAAGTATAACTTCCTGCCCATCCATGGGAACTTTCTCAGACATCACTCAGCTTGGCAACCCACTTTTCCTGTGACAAAACAGGGCTCTCTCTGTCATCTACACTTGGTCATAATAAAAATTATATTTGTCCCCATGCTGTCACAACTGGCCATGTCTAACCAAGTTGGAGAACATTTTCAATTCTACACAGATCTGTGCAGTAGCTAAGAAAAACATGAAAAAAACAGAGTTAGAGATGCACTAGAGGCCCTGTGCACAAAATGTGTGCATGGGGTGGGGGTTCGCTCAGCCCAGCCTGCACCCTCTCAAATCCAGAACCCCTTGGGGGATTTCTGACTGCCCCCTCGCTGGCCTGGTCGCCACAACTGCCCATCCTCCCTGTTAGCCTGGTTATCCCTCACTGTTCCCCTTGCCAGCCTGGTTGCCCATCACTGACCCCTCTCACCCCCGCCAACTGGTCACCCCTCACTAACCTCCCTGCAGACCTGGTTGCCCCATGCAGCCTGCTGCTCAGTCATTTGGTTGCCCCTCACAAATCCCCTGCCAGCCTGGTTGCCCCCTGCTGGCCAAACTGCCCCATAAAGCCTATTGGGTCATTCATTTGATTGTGATGACTGCTTAGGCTTTTATATATGTAGATAAGTGGTGAAGACATTAATGAATGAATGACAGTCTAAAGTTATTTTTAAATTACCAAGCAACACCTGTGGAAATGATGAAAACCAGCAGATTCATTAAAGCAAGACTTTAAAAGGAGATGAATTATGCAGTAATAAGACAAAACCATTACCCTTTACTTTATCTGGATATGTTTCCTTAGTCCTCAAATAAGGAGTGGTTAGATATTAGCAACACTTCCTAAAAATTGGTTCTGTGCTTGTTTGCTTATATGAACTATTGAATAAATGGAAAATACTTTGTGCTATATTCCAAGTTCACTTCTTCTTAACTAATCCTTATGTTGATTTTCAAAACCTCACGTCATTGAAACCTTCAGCGATGGTTAGAAAGAAAACATTACCTGTTCAGTCACCAACTGCACATCAGGCAGCGGCTGGTTTGAAGAGTGAGCGAAGCCAGGGAAACAGCCTCTGTCCAGGCGCCCCCTGCATCTGCATCAGAATTCTCAGAGGAACTTGTTTAAAATGCAGACTCTGGATCCCCGCTCAGGGTTAATGAGTGAACGGTGTCCAGGAATCTGTGTTCTAAAGACACAATTAGCTGCTTTGAAGGCGTAAGCTACAGGTTGAGGACTATTGCTTCAGCTACTGCCAGCAGTACGGGGAATGAATTCTATAGAGAATTTCTCTGGGAAAGCGAGAGATAATTACCAGTTTTTAATGTTTCCTCAGTAACTCTTTTATTTTTTATTCATAGAAGATGCTCTCAGGAAGGCTTCATTTGGATATTGAGATATTTATAGTATACTTATTGAGGTAGCTATGATTGCCTATCTGGAAACTCACAGGACATAGCCGGGCTATATATATGCAAATGACTTTCAAATTGCTCACGTAATGTGTACTTATTTAAAATCTTAATGGAGATTATATAACAGGCAAATCTGTTTTGTCAATTTCCAAATTTCCCCATGTAGACCTAACCACCTAGACACTTCCACAGTAAATTATAGGTGGTTTTGTAAATCAGTGAGCGAATGTAACTAATTACTGTTGCTCCACTCAGACTAACAAAAAATATTTCAGCATGACTGCATTTATTAGACATCAACAGCTCGACTTTGTACTTTTGTGGCCAAATCAATATAGGAGCCAAAAAATCTTGATTTTTTAATCTCCTGACTTGCATGAAAAAGTCATTCTCTATAAGGTAATAATTTAAAAATAATACCTACTTTTGAAATATCACTCAAAAATATTGTTGTGATCAGAAGAAAAGGTAATTTTCCAAACCTAAAGCCATTATATCCCTGTGTAATGATTAAGACTGTAAACTCTGGAACTAACTGGATAGTCCAGATTAAAAATTTCCATTCTTAGATGATTAACCTTCAGCAAAATATTTAACTTATCTGTGCTTCAGGTTTTTAATCTGTAAAAATAGAGGCCCAGTGCACAAAATTCATGCACAGGGGGTTGTGTGTCCCTCAGCCTGACCTGTACCCTCTCCAATCTGGGAGCCCTCAGGGGATGTCCTACTGACAGGTTAGGCCTGCTCCCCATGGTTCTCTGCTCTCTGTAGGGCCTGCTTGCTCCACACCTCGTGACTGCCAAGCAGGACATACTGGGGGTGCTTCCTGCAGCTGTGCTTGCCTGCTCCCTGTTCACCATGGCAAAGGCCAAGAAGGTCATGCTGGGAGCTGCTTCCTCCCTGCTGTCAGTCTCCACGGAGGTGATGAGGTTAATTGCATACTCACTCCTGATTGGCTGGTGGGTGTTGCGAAGGTACAGTCAATTTGCATCTTCTCTTTTATTAATGTAGATGGCAAAAATTATTGCACCTTTCTCATGGGTTTGTTACATAAATTATATGTATACAGGCTGAGACTAACATCCAGCACATGGTAAACACTCAATACAGTTAACCACTATCCTATCTAATAAACAGGTAATATGCAAATTGACCATCACTCCAACACATAAGATGGTTGCCCTATGTGGTCAAAGATGTCCACCACAAGATTGCTGGTAGGGGAGGGCAGTTGTGGGCAATCAGGCCAACAGGGGAGTGTATTTGGGAGGGACCCGGCCTGATAGTGAGGGCAGTTGGAGGCAATCAGGCCTCTAGGTGAGGGAAGTTAGGGGCAACCAGGCCACCAGGGGAGGGGAGTTGGGAGTGACCAGACCTGCAGGGGAGGGCAGTTAGGGGCAGCCAGGCTGGCAGGAGAGGGCAGTTAGGAGTGATCAGGCCAGCAGGGGAGGGCAGTTAGGGGTAATCGGGCCAGCAGGGGAGCAGTTAGGTGTCGACCAGGCTGGGAGTAGTTAGGGGAGTAAATAGGGGGTGATCAGGCTGGCAGACAGAAGCAGTTGGGGGCAATCAGGCAGGTAGGCAGGCAGGTGAGCAGTTGGGAGCCATCAGGCCTGGATTTTGAGAAGGCTGTCTGACCCCGGTGGGATCAGGCCTAAACAGGAAGTCAGATATCCCTCGAGGGGTCCCAGATTGGAGGGGTGCAGGCTGGGCTGAGGGACACACACACCCCTCCCGTGCATGAATTTTCATGCATCAGGCCTCTAGTTTGTTATTAGTATATTTGTTTTCAGTGTATTTACCTACCTCCTTTTGTTCTCAATAGTACCTTGAGATATAACTGACACAAGATTGTATTCCTTCCAGTTATAGAATGTAATAATTTAAGATTTGTTTATAATTCAAAATGACCACCACAATAAATCCAGGTAACTGTCACCATACTCAGTTACAAGTATTTTTCTTGTGATGAGAACTTTTAAGATTTATTCTCCTAGCTACTTTCAAATATGCAAAGCAGTATTATTAGTCACCATGCTTTATGTCATGAGCAAAATATTGAAGTTTCCTTCTTTCATTTCCCAGCACTTCATCTCTGCCAGCAGGACCGTGGGTAAGCATATCATTCCACCTTTAGCACATCGGAAATGTCTCATGTTTAAATCCTGGATGTCTTTATGGGTTCCATGCATTCTGCTAAACATATCCCTCATTTTGTTTCAGGTAACGTTCTGAGTGATGGCTGTTTCTTCTGCATCCAGCTGGGTGATGGTGTGGAACCCTCACAAATGGCCAGGTCATACATATGTCTTGTATTCTATAAATAGAGTTCGGTGAGCCTTATGATTTGCAAACTCACTGGTCCCACCTCCCTCTAGATAGCAAGTCAGTATCCTAATCCTACTTATGTTACTCACTATTGCTGGCATGGAATGGGGGTACCTTATGTGGAAAAGTTCCTTGAGCTCGTAGGAAAACAGACATGGAGAGAGGGGATTTTAATTGAAGAGAAGTTTTACTCTCATTCTTAGTCTTTGAAATACAGTACAGTGGCACCTCAAGATACGAGTTCAATTCGTTCTGTAGCGGTAAACTGGTGGGTTGTGTGCAGCCGGCCAATCCGCACGATTACTCCGATCTCAACTGTTGCTCGTATTTCAAAGCAAAAATATCTCGCTTGACGGCTCGTATCTCAAAAATCTCGTATGTTAGGGCACTTGTATCTCGAGGTACCACTGTATTAGACACTTCCTGTGTCTTGGGGTTACATTGTGAATCCTGATTGTAGCTCTATAGTCTCACTGTGTAGTAGATGCTCTTGTACTGTATTGATTATTAGTTGATCCCTAAGTATAAAAGTCCAGGATGTGATAATGCAGAGGAAGTACAATAAGGTGGAGAGGCAGGTGAGAAACCCAGAACTGACCCCCCAAAATGACCCAGGAGAACTCTATCATTGTTCTATGGCTTCTTGGATGCTGGGCGTGAGGGATGAAGCTCAAAGGACAAAAACTAAGGAAAGGTGGGGATGGAGGGGAAGAGAAAACCAAGCATGAGAGAGGAGGATTGGGGACTGACAGTATTCCGAGCTGAGGTGATCATGGCTCTCCTGATGTCTTTGTGGTTTGATCCATGTTAAAACCACAGGATCAGGCAAACAAGTGCTGTATTAAAATCCTGTTATGTAATACTTAAGAGTGACTCACTCTCTTTAATTGAGGGGCGCGGCATTATGCAGTTACAAATAATAATAATGATGATAATGATCATCATCGTGATAATAATAGTCATAAAGTAGCTGGCACTTACACAGGGCTTGCTTGTATGCTGTAGGTTGTATGCCAGATACTTTTCTGAGGCTTTGTAGTTATTAACTCTTTATAACAACTCTGAGGCATTGCCACTGATTTTGTTTGTTCCTGTATTTCAGATGTTACCATTCTAATCCCCATTCTCATGGATGATGGATCAGAAGCACAACAAGGTAGGATGCTTTGCTCCGTGTCCTTCATCAGGTAAGGGGTGTAGCCATGATTCCGACCCCAGGAAATCTGGTTTCAGGGTCTACAATAAACTGCTCTCACATCACCTGCTTTCAGATGGAGGGCCAGGAGCTGTACCTGCCCAGATAAATGACCATTAACCTGGAAGACAGAAGAAAGACTAAAGGGTAATATGCAAGGGAAAGAGGTTGGGGACTCTCTTCAGTTTCTGCTTTTAACTTGGTGGCTTGTCTATGCCTAAATCATTGTGTGGCCCCAAACCACAGATTCAGCTCAGCTTTGGCCAGAGTTCATGGAGTCAAGTTTAAGTGGGGCTGAAATTCAGTTTGGGAGCATTGACCATCAGAAGTGGGCCAAGGGGTCAGTTCCAGCAGCCACACTGCATGTAAGAAGACCAGTAGTGTTTTAGCACATGTTTCTCAGAAGCATATTGATCAAACAGACTTTAAGCAAAATAGGAAACTTGAATAACATAATTAATATACTCTGGATAATATATTTTTACAGAAATTGATATGTAATATATACATAGAAAATTATGAAAACATTCATAAAACAGAACAAATACTTTGTGATAAAGAATATTCATAAATAAAAGAATCACCATCACACAGAATAATTCAATAAAATTAGAAATCAATGAAAAAAGGAAAGCGGAAGACTATAACCTATTTGGAAACTAAAAGCATACTATTAAAAACCTTGTGGATAAAACCATAAATACTAAAATTATGTAATAATTAGAACTGATGTAGGAAATTATTACATAAAATTTATGAACTATAGCTAAAGCAATATTCAGTGAAAAATATATATAGCACTAAGGACATTTTCACTAATAAAAACTGAAGTCAATTGAACCAGTTGTTCAATTAACAAAATAATTAACAATGTATAAGAGTTAAGAGCAAATAAGAAATAAGGAAGAAAATTAAAATATATGTAATTTTATTGGCCCAGGCATTGTTAATACTTAACTCACATGATCCACAATAATAAAGATAAATGAAGAGTTCAATGAAATTGAGTAAAAATAATAGAGAACATTACTCAAACCAAAAGTTAAAATAATTATTTTAAAATAATAAATTAAAATAAATAAGATATTTTTTCTAAGTTCTATAAAATCATCATAAAACCTATAATTCCACGGAGACCGGTTTGGCTCAGTGGATAGAGCGTTGGCTTGTGGACTGAAAGGTCCCAGGTTCGATTCCGGTTGAGGGCATGTACCTTGCCTGCGGGCACATCTCCACTGTGGGGGTGTGCAGGAGGCAGCTGATTGAGTCTCTCTCTCATTGATGTTTCTGACTTTCTATCTCTCTCCCTTCCTCTCTGTAAAAAATCAATAAAAAATATATTAAAAAATCCTATAATTCCTACCAAACTAATTTTTTTCCAGGAAACATATGTCTAATTTCAGAGACATATGTCTAATTCATTTTATGAAGCTAGTAAAATCATTCTTCCAAACATGAAGATATGAGAAAGGAAATTTAGGCCCTTTATATTTAAAATAGAAGTGCTAAAATGCAGATATTAAAATCCTACCATGTAACATTTTAATAGTAAGTAGGGTTTACCCCAGGAATTAAAGTATCATTTAAGAACAAAGATTCACTACACCAATAAATTAGAGGAGAAAAACTATGTGTCATCTGAATAGAAGTAGAAAATGCATTTGATACTGCATATGTGCATTAAACTAGAAATAAATGGAAAATTACTTAACTTGATAAAAAAAAATTTAGTCCAAACATTACTTAATGCCATTTAATAATGTAAGGATCCCCACTCCCATCGTTATTCTTAATCATGGTGTTGGAAATCATGACCAATGCAACCAGATAAGAAAAACAAGTAAGAGATGTATCAGTCAGGATGAGCCAGCTTATGCTGCCTTTCACAAAAAGTGAACATTCTAGCTGCTCAATCACAAGAGTTTATTTCCCGGCTCATGCTAAATGTCTTCCTGGTTTGGCAGAAGGACAGACTCACTATCACTCAGAGGGGTCAACTAGTGGAGTAGCCGCCATCCTCTGCATTGCTAATTATTGGGTCTGAGGGAAAATGACAAGCTGGCATCCACTGGTTTCAAAAGTGTACATGTCACTTGGCGCAAAACTCCATTGACCTGAATTGTCACATAGTCTACCCCAGAACAAACTAGAAAGTCAAATTCTCTCTCTCTCTCTCTCTCTCTCTCTCTCTCTCTCTCTCTCTCTCTCTCTCTGAAATATATTTCAGAGAGGAAGAAAGAAGAAGAGAGGAAAAGAAACATCAATGATGAGAGAGAATCATTGATTGGCTGCCTCCTGCACACCCCCAATTGGGAACCAGCCTGCAACCCTGGCATGAGACCTGACCAGGAATTGAAAACGTGACCTCCTGGTTCAGGGATTGATGTTCAACCACTAAGCAACAGTGACCAGGCTAGGAAGTCAAATCTTAATATGGACCCAGAAAGGGGAAGATGTGGAAATCTTGGTGGGCACGAAATAATGAAGACTATAGAAGTATATTAAAATTGGAACAGAAGATAAGACACAAAACTTTTCTTTTTTGTGGATGTATGAGTATTTCCCTAAATGAACAAGAAATACACAAAAGCAACAGCCACGTTATTATACCTAATAAGATCTTGTAGCAATCCTGGTGAATACATGATCGGTTTACAAAAACAAACAGTGGCACTAAACATCACCTGTGTTAGTGTCCATTGCCTTTTCTCCTGGTATTTCAGGTGAAATTTTTATGCTTCTTATCATTTCAGAACCAGATTCTAGTCTTTCTCACCTATTCAAACAGATGAGAATTCTTCATTTTTTTATTCATTCTGGAATATTTCCCCATCAGCACTCAAACATTTCATAGATTCTCAGATCTCAAGGACAATCCTCTATTTATTGATGGCACATCCACTTTGGCTCCCATCCCATTTTGTCATCACTTTTAAGAGCAAAGCTCCTAGATAGAGTGTCTGTTTTGATTGTCGCCAATTATTCTCCCATAGTTGTCTCTGGCTCCCACAGTCTCTCCCCATTCCTTCATGGTGATGAATGGCCTCCAGTAGTGTGTTTGCAAGTCTTTTCTGTCCTGACCTCTCATTGGTAATTGATGAAGCAGATTACGTCCTCCTCCAAACCTCTATTCACTTGGCTACCATACAGTTGTGTCCTCCCAAGTCTAGTCCTCCTTCCCTGGCTCCTCCCCTTAATCTTTCTTTGTTGTTGTTGTTGTGCATTTCTCAGCATCTCTGGAGAAACGTTGGAGTATACCAGTATCAATATTTGAGTCACTTTTTGCCCCATTCTCTTTTTCTTGGCGATTTATTCCAGTTCTAAGTTTACATTGTAATATTGCTTAAATGTATACCTCCTGGACAGATCTTGCCTCTGCACTCCAGACTGACATACAGAATTGTCTACTCAAATCTCACTTGAGCACCTAATGGCATTTAAAAGAGATCTTGTAGATACTTTTTGTAAATCTGGTTTTATCCTTCATCACCTAGGTGATCTTGGGCAAGTTACGTGAGCCATCTGTGTCATGGTTTCTTCATCTTAGGATAGGAATAATAGTAGTATCTCAAAGGGTTATTCAGAGGACTTGAGAATTTAACATGTATAAAGTCCTTAGAACAGTGTCTAGCAAATAGTAATACAATATATATGTCAGCTGAAATGGTTATTTTAGAAAGACTAAAATTCTTATACTGGCCTTTAATGTTCTAAGGTAAGCTCTGTGGTAGTCATTATTTTCCCATCACATAAAATAATGTCTGAGTTATAGTAGGTGCTCAATAAATATTTGTTCAATTAATTAATTGGCAATAGAATAATAAAAAGGGTCATGAGATATATTAGAGAACTCAGAATCTAGTTATTTTTAAATGTTGTTAAGTTGGACAAAAACCATGGGGAAAGGAAGGTCTTTTAAGTCAATGATGCTGAAGAAATTGGTTTTTATGTGGGAAAAATTAAACTTGGAATTTTAAAGTCTACACCAATTAGAAATTTAAATGTTTAAATGTATTATTTTTAGATAAAATTCTAAAGCACATACCCTAAAAGTCAAAAGTAGGTTGAACAAAGCTAACAAAGAGAAGAAAATAATAAAGATAAAGCAGTGATAAGTTCAACAGAGAAAACAGTCGAAGAAAAAAAATGAACAAAATTAAGAGTTGGTTCTGTAAAGCAATAAAACAGACATTGAGCAATGTCATTGAGGAATCTTGGGGCACAGTCCCAAGAAGGAAAACCATATTTTCTGCTTAACTGAGCAGAATAGGATTGGAGTTATTATAATTTGAACAGTAAAAGAAATATGATAATTTCATACCAAGGCAAATGAAGAGGGTAGATTTATTATTGATTTTCTGAACCATTTTACATTAAACAAAATCATAGTGTACATGTTGTTTTGTAACTTTCCTCATTCCTTTAACAATACGATGTGGACATCTTTCTATGATGCAAATATATAATGTAAAAAATATATATATAAGATCTTATTTTAAAAAATGAGTTGGATTTTGACTACAGATAATTAAGGATTGTTGTCAGTAAAGGACATGGAAGGTAACAAAACAACTGTGAGATTGGGGGCCACACCTACAACAAACCAAGGGGTTATTATCTACACCAAAACAGAAGTATCTGATAATCTGCGATTAAAATAAAACAATAGAACATAATCAACAGATGTGAATTGGCAATTCACAAATAAGAAAACCTAAATGTCTTAGTACATATGTCAGTTTCTTATTCTCCATAACGAACAGAGAAATGTAAATTAAAATAGTAATGAGACAATTTCTTATACTGCTTAAATGGGTGGGGGTGCACAGGATGGGCTATAAACCACCCCAGTGCCTACCACAGCCTTGCAGGCCACAGTTCCTTTCAAGGTGCACAGATTCGTGCACTGGGTCCCTAGTGTTCACATAAAGCAACCTTTCTAATGTTACAAGGGAACAGACATATCCAAGGACACTTGCACATTAGAGATGCAGGAATCAATGGAAGGGGAAGGAAGGGGAGCTTAAGTTGAGAAGGGTCTTGTGGGGTCCTGTGATTATGATGAGGTGTAAACATCCACTATGAGGGACAGGGGAGTAATATCAGCTCATAGTTTTGGTTCCAACCTTCAGTCACTCTGCACCTGACCAGTTCCCAGGAGGGGGTGGCTCCAGCTCTAGGAATGGGCAGCAAGAATAATATCTGATGTGTTTATTATGTCTGAAGAATTGAGGACGTGGAGAAAACCTCTTCTCTTTTGTGCAAATAACATATCTGGAAAGATCTTGTAGGTGGCCTCAGAAGCCCTTCAGAAATGTGGATGAGAAAACAGATTCATAGGAGGCCACCGTTAAGACCAAAAAGGAGATCGAAAGCATAGAAGAAAAATACACCTACCTGGTAACCAAAAGGGGCAACAATTTGAAATCTTTATTGAGTGCAGTCCCTAAAATTTCTATCGTTAGCTTAGGTGATCGACATCACACACAGTCTTTGGCCTTTGTCATTCCTAAATTATAGCTCCGATTGCCAGGGCCCTTACTATGCACTGGCAAGCTTGAGCAGGTACCTTCCTCTGCTGCCCATATTTCATTAAAACCCGGGTAAACAGCCCATAAATTGCCTAGTAAACCTGTCAGAACAGGGCTTTGCTGCTATAATGTGTGATTAGCCCTGTGTTGAAAATTTTAAGTCTCGGGCATTATAGGCAAGTCCCAAATTATAAATCAATTTTATTACAAAATTTATTTGGTCATCTTACTGTTCAGAAATGTCTTTTTACATCAAAGGAATGTTATAAATGCTTTAACCTGCTTTCCTGGGCCTCGGGCCCACTCAGAGTAGAATTTTGAAAAGTCTGACATTTATCCTTGGCAGTTTCTCTGTAACAACTGAGGTTGTGATTCATATACTGCACACCTACAGAGGAGCGCACACCTACAAAGGAGTGCACACTGCACATGGGAAATCCTGCTGATTCCCAAGCTTAGGAGATGCTGGGGAGGATGCAGCGAAGTAAGAGCAGGAGAATGTTGTTTCACTGAACTGCTGGATCGCAATCCTGTCTGGGTATCAAAATCACTCCTACACAGTTTTCAAAGGAAGAAGCCAGAACCGGGCAGGGTAGGTCTCAGGTGCCAGGGCTGCTCAGGTGCAGACCAGCACATGGTAGTCCCATTCTCTACTCTCATGCTTGTGGGTGATCACACCAAGTGCTGTAAGAGCAGCCGGCAGCACCAGGTAGCTCTGGCATCTAAAGTCCAACCTGAAGGTGACTTTAAGACCCTCTCCTTGCTAGTTTGTGGAATCTCTCACCTCCCCAGACTGGCGTACCCTTACCTACAGCCTTCCCTTCAGTTGTTGTGTCTACTCGAACTCAGATTCTCATGAAAGAGGCATCTCCTTTTGTTTCAGCAGTAGGTGATCGGGATGGTGACTTTCGCTCTGGTGAACATAAAAAAGTGAAGTCCATCATCTGAAGGGGGAAGGAATAGGTCAAATCCCGAAACAGGTTCAATCAGCAGCCAGACTGTTATTAGTTTACTAGAGGCCCAGTGCATGAAATTCATGCATTGGGGAGGGTGTGTCCCTCAGGCCAGCCTGAACCCTCTCCAACCTGGGATCCCTTGGGGAATGTGTAGACAAATTGGCAGACATCCCTCTTATAATCTGGGACTGCTGGCTCCTAACCACTTGCCTGCCTGATTGCCCCTAACAACTCTGCCTGCCAGCCTGATAGCCCCCTAACTGCTCCCCTGCCGGCCTGATTGATACCTAACTGCTTTCCTGTCATCCCCAACTGCCCTCCTCTGCTGGATCAATCACCTCCAACTGTCTTCCCCTGCAGGGCTGAGGGGACTGGGGCTGGATGAGGTGGGACTGGGGGCACTGCCATCTTATGGCTGTGGGTGCAACCATCTTGTGAGGGTATGATGGTCAATTAGCATATTTGCTCTTTATTAGATAGGATTCATTTAAGGGTTCTGTCCACAGGGTCTGCTCTGGTCTCTGGGATTTCCATGGGGCACAAAACTGGTGAACCTCTGGTTCTGAGGAAGTGAAATGAGTAAAATATAAGTTAGATGGCAATACATGATAAAGAGAAAGATAAGAAGAGGCTGGGAGAATTTTTCAAGATAGGGGACGTATAAAGAAAACCTCACAGGAAGGCGACATTTGTGTAAAGACCCGGAAGGGCGAGGGGCCAGTTGGGTGGTGACCTGTGGCAAAGGCAGACGACGTGCCTGGGACAGCAGAGCAGCACCAGAGAGGCTGCTGTGCCCTGAGCGGAGTGAGCGAAGGGGAGCCTGAATAGGAACAGCAAGAAATGAGAAATGAGTTTGATTTTGAAAACCCCTCCTCTACAGACAATGAAAGGACATGGTCCCCTCTCGTGACCCACTCTGAGGGTTCAAACTTTCTCACCAAGTCAGAGATAGTCTAGGGTGCTATTTTCATGCCCTGATAAGGAACTCTAGAAGTCTTATCCAGGACTTCTCCAACTTCCCCTTCTCAAGTACCCCGTGTCCCCTAATATTTTTTTTCTCCCCATGTTAAACAATACAGTGGTACCTCAAGATATGAGTTTAATTCATTCTGTAACCTTGAGGCGTGGGAAACTATGAGACGCTCGAGTCCAGGTAAACTGGTGGGTCCTGTGTGCAGCCGGCCGACCTGCTCGATTACTCTTTTCTCAAATGTTGCTCATATTTCAAAGCAAAAATCTCTCGCTTGATGGCTTGTATCTCAAAAATCTCATATGTTAGGGCACTCGTATCTCGAGGTACCACTGTATTCCTTGCTTCCCTGAAGGTGGGTGAGCACAGCCATGTGTCAGAAGATGCCAGTCCTAGTTAGGGCTCACTGAGGGGCGTGGCAATGAGAGTGAATCTCTGATGGACCTGAGTCATGGCTGGAGGAGCAGAGTTCCTAGATGTTGCCATCCTGGGGTGGTCTCTGGGGAGGGGCCTTGGATGCTTGTCCTCCTGCGCCCTCTGTAGCTCTCAGGGCTGAGTGTGAGCACCTCTGCCCACGTTTCTTTGGAGCATGATGGGTGGCGGCTCAGCCCCGGGCCATGCTGTGTGGCCGCTGAGTCAGGGAGTGGGCCTCGGGGGACACAGCTGGGTGCGGAGTGGAGAGAGGATAAATCCATCCACGACACGGCAGGTCAGGATCTCTGAGGAGCGGCCGCCTCTGCCTGCTGCTGTGAAGTGAGAGGAAGAAAGCAGACAGCGGTCAAATGGCTCCATAGGAGCGAGAGGTGAGAGAAGAAATAGTCTCAGAGCCTCATCCGCACCAAAATAGGTTTCCTTGCAGGATGACCCAACCCAGATTTAGAGACTGGGGGGTCAGCCACACACACAGGACTGACTCTCTTCCTCTCTCTCTCTCTCTCTCTCTCTCTCTCTCTCTCTTTCTCTCTCTCTCTCTCTCTCTCTTTCTCCCCCATCCATCTATTATTGAGTGTCTAACTAGCATCTACCTATCAATTTTCTCCTATCTACCTACATACCTATCTATGAAAAGGAAAAGTCAACCCACATTGTTTAGGAGAGGAAATAATAGGTCAGATCATAAAAGTTGTTCAGACTGTAATAAAAAGATAATTAAGAGACTCATTCATTTTATCAATAAATATTTATTAAATATCTGCTTCATTTCAGGAAATATACACATATGCACACACACACAAACACACAGAGAGAGAAGAGAGATCATAACACCTTTCATTAGAACTTCAGAGGAACACGCACACTCATACACACAAGGTCACTCTGTTAGACTTGAGGCTAATTCTGCTTTAACATGAAGGTTAGAGGACAGGTTAGCTGGAGGGGCTGAGGGACATGGCGGAGGGGCCAGGATGGGAGCCGTAAGCCCCAGGAGCCAGGGCAGTGCCCAGGAATGGGGACATTTCCCAGCCTCCTCTGCTGGGGCCGATGTGTACTGTTAGCAGGACAGGAATTAGTGTTTGTGATCTAAGGCAACTTGGGGAACGTATAGGGGATTCAATAATGCTAAATGGTAGTTTTCCTTATTCTTAAGGACTGTCAGGTAAAATGCACTTCACATTTAGATTGCTCACAATAGTTAAGAACAGATTTGAGGTGATGAACTTGGTTTGGTTGATTTTTATACCTCCCCTCCCCAAATATATTCTTCATTTAGACCAGTGGTTCTCAACCTGTGGGTCGTGACCCCTTTGAGGGTCGAATGACTCTTTCACAGGGGTCACCTAAGACCATCAGAAAATGCAGATATTTACATCACGATGCATAACAGTAGCAAATTTTCATGTTTGGGGGTCACCACCACATGAGGAACTGTATGCAAGGGTCACGGCCTTAGGAAGGTTGAGAACCACTGATTTAGACTTTTACTCTTTGAATTGACTTTCTGCACATAACCTGAAAAATAGGACATTGGCCTAGCAGTTAGGTGGAGAGTGTCAGGGACAGACATGCAACCATATATACATAAATGCTAAATTCTGCAGATATTAAAAGTTTTTTGAGGGTGGGAGAGAAAGAATAAGTTTACCTGTTCTAAAGTGTGGCACACTCGGGTAGCGATGGACCCTCTTCTACCCATTCTGAGGTGTTCTGCTTACCTCGGCCCCTCTGGCAATGAGAACCCAGGCTGCCATGGTTAAATGGGGTGGTTCACCGCAGATCCACCCATGGTAGGTACTTGGTACATCAGAGGCAGCAACAATTCATCGAGAAGAAGTGAACGTACTCTCAGGAAGAAGCTCTACACACTAAGTCAATGACTAAAGCAGTGAGTACTCCGTCAGCTGCTTTTCCTCCGTGTGCTCTCCTTCTTGGGTTAAACCCATCCGTTCTCCCTGGGGACGGGGAAAGCCTTTGCCACACGTGGCGAAGGGGGTTGTTTCTCTCCTGGTTCTCGCCTGGGCCCCGAGATGTCACCCATTTCCGTGTCATTCATCAGTTCAGGGTGGGATATTCTTTTCAGACGTGAAATGACCAAGTTTATTTCCTCCAAGTATTTCAACCTAAAGATGTTTTTTATACTTATAAAGGAATACACACACACACACACACACACACACACACACACACACATACGTAACACACACACATACACACATATCCATACACATACACACAAACATACATACACACACATACACACATACATACACACACAAACACACACACACACACACACACACACACACACACATATAAATTTCAACATGACCAAGCAAACACAGATTCAATGTGTTTCCCTTTCCCTTATGACTTATGACCTTTTATCTTTTTTATTATCAGCAATACTTTCACCAGCAGCATGCTGCTCAGACATTCCCGGTCATCTTTGATGGCCCTGGTATTTAAGATGAATAGCAAAGAGCTTTCCCTGGGCCATGCGCTAGTGCTAGTTTTAGATCAGTTAACTCTGTGATGCACAAAAGAAGAAATGTTTATAACGCTATGCTGTCAGTCATCACCGGCCCCATATGCCGTCTAACATGGGAGAGCTGGTACATGCAGTGACACTTGTGCGAGATGGAGTAGAAGGTGGAGTGAGGTGGCCTGCCCCGAGTCATCCTGGGTAAAGCACAGTGTCCATCGCCGCAACCAGCCACGCACCCTTGTTTGGGGCTGGGAGGGTCTTTGCCTGGGTGGCTCTGGATGATTCTTGAGTCCTCTTTGCTGCCCTAGAGTGTCAGGCAGGGTCGGGTGTTTGGATCCAGATGTCCTTGGGTCTGGATTCTGGCCTGCTTCTTAGCAGAAATAGTTTGAGCACGTTTCTGAAGCATTTTTGAATTGTG
Organism: Lasiurus borealis; assembly: GCA_004026805.1. Taxonomy (NCBI): domain Eukaryota; kingdom Metazoa; phylum Chordata; class Mammalia; order Chiroptera; family Vespertilionidae; genus Lasiurus; species Lasiurus borealis. The sequence continues at coordinate 55,868 of PVJN01005430.1, read as the reverse complement.
GTTTCTTTAGCTAAACGTGAAGCTAATAAACCTATGTTACGGGGTGATTGTGAGAATGAGGGATGGCAAATATAAAGCTGATGGTGAGGTGTGTCACGAAGATTATGTGTACCAAAAAGATCGAATGAGTAACGTGATTGTTTATTGTTGTCTGTAGTGTTGTTTTTATTATTATCCTTCCCCTTGTCCCACCTTATTCTGTGATGAATCGAGGAGGTCCAGGTAGAATGCACGACCTGCCTTGGCTCAGGTTTCTAGCAATAAACCATAGAGTTCTCTCCAGTCCCATCTCCGCATCTTAAATCTTGGGTTTCTCTAGCTTCTGGTACATTAGCTAATCTGAGGTTGACACTAAAAAAAGGCTAGTATTTTTTTTCCAATGTACTTCTTGCTGCATCAGAGAATTATTTCCTTCTCTATGTTTTGTAATGGTGGTGATTTTACAGAAGATTCTGACTTAGGAAAAGGTAAAAATACTTAAGGTTGCATGCTACCTCAAAACTTCTCTTCCCATTCATCAAAAACTAATCTGATGTTTTACTTCGCTATCATATTGCTTTATATACCTGTGGGCTGGACCATCTGGGATTTTGTGGTTCAAATATTTTATTTACCTATACGTATGAGATTCAATGAGAAAGCAACAAAAACGTAAATTATATGGTGTGAGTACTATGCTGAAATAGCAAAGGCTGTCCAGTTCCAGAAAGTTCTACAGTGGTACCTCGAGATACGAGTTTAATTCGTTTCGTAACCTTGAGGCGTGGGAAACTATGAGATGCTCGAGTCATGGTAAACTGGTGGGTCATGTGCAGCTGGCCAATCCACGTGATTACTGGTATCTCAACTGCTGCTCGTATTTCAAAGCAAAAATTGCTCGCTCCACAGCTCGTATCTCAAAAATCTTGTATGTTAGGGCACTCGTATCTCGGGGTACCACTGTATATCTAGTGGGCAGTTGTCAGGAAGAGTGACTGGTACTCAGACCTTTAAATATCAACTAGGGGCCCAGTGCACAGATTTGTGCACAGATGTGTGCACTGGTGGGGTCCCTCGGCCTGGCCTGTGGGGATCAGTGGACTCTGCATCACTGCAGCCCGGCCTTACCCGCCAGCTTGTTGGGCTCTAGCCTGCTGTATGCACTGACCCCGCACAGCATGAAGAGTGCAAGAAGCGGCAGACGACTGGGGAGGAGCCCGAGCCCAGGCTGGGCACCACTCCTGTTCACCCTGGCCCAGCTGTACCTGCCACTGCCATCACTCAGGCACGCAGGCAGAGTATCCGTGAGAGAGGCTTGCCCTGCCGAAGCTGTTTGCCAGCCGGGAGCCTGGCATCTGGCACTAGTCTGTCAGCTGAGCTGTAGTCCCAGCTCCTGCATTGAGCATATGCCCCCCGGTGGTCAGTGTGCATCATAGCTACTGCCCAGTCATCTGGTCGTCTGGTTGCTTAGGCTTTTATATATATAGTAGATGGTGGTCTCTCCCAAGAGAACTTAAATCCTCCCAACATTTTATGTATTTATGTATTTATTTATCTATCTATTTATTTATTTATTTTTGTTGTTGTTGTTAATCTTACCTGAGGATATTTTTCCATTAACTTTTTTATGGAAAATGGAAGAGAGGGAAAGACAGAGAGAAATATATTTTTAAAAATATATTTTATTGATCTTTACAGGGAGGAAGGGAGAGGGATAGAGAGTTAGAAACATCGATGAGAGAGAGACATTGATCAGCTGCCTCTTGCACACCGCCTACTGGGGATGTGCCTGCAACCAAGGTACATGCCCTTGACTGGAATCGAACTTGTGACCTTTCAGTCCACAGGCTGATGCTCTTTCCACTGAGCCAAACTGTTTTCGGCAGAGAGAAATATTGATGTAAGAGAAACACATCAATTGGTTGCCTACTGCACAAGCCCTGACCAGGGCCCAGGCTGGGTAGGAATATGCAACCGAGGTACGTGCCCTTGACCGGAATTGAACCTGGACCCTTTGGTCCACAGATTAATGCTCCATCTACTGAGCCAAACCAGCTAGGGCCCTCCTAACATTTTAATAGTTTAGTCCAAAATACTCTACTCACATCCATTTTTATGGACTAATGAAGGCACTTAAGTAAAACACTCTATCTCATTCAATTACATTTATTAATATTTCTTCTCTACATAAAGTTATCTGTTTTACATGCAGAGGTTTCTTTTAATTATGGCATACCAAAATTGCAATCATAACTCTTTAATTGCATATGGCACATATTTTTTCAGTGTGAATAAAATCGTTCATAAATCAAGATACCAGGACATACTGTACTCATTTATGTAAAGCACTACTTTTCCAGAAAGACAAGTAATTGGACTTGAAACATTTTTTATTTTAATTCATGCATTATTGATTAAGTATATTTTTGCACCAGACTTTGGTAGTGTCTGGGACTTCATAAAACAAGCCCCTCATTTTCCAGGGATTCCAAATCCATTAAATATACACCTTACAAAACCATGGTACGCCGGCAGCAAAGGTGCTTCCGCTTTCAAGAAGGCTACTTCCGGTAAAGAAGAGAGAGCTGGGGAAGGACAGACCTCTTGGTTTTCAGCTTTAATTCTCTCCAATCGACTTATCGTTCCTTAGTATTCCCAGGTGGTGGAGCCAAAATTCCAGGCATCAACCGTTCCTTATAGTCCCATATTCAGTCCATCATCCGGTCCAGCCAAACCCTTCTGGATGTTAAATCTGTCATCTTCTCTGTCCCATTGTTGTGCCCTGCATTCAAGCTCCCCTTGCATCTCCTCTGGTTGTTTTAAATAATCATTTTCCTGGTCTCACCGTTTGCATTTTTGCCACTCTACAGTGTGTTCTCCACACAGCGGTCAATGTGACTGTTCAAAAACAGAAATCAAACCATGTCATTCTTCTGCATAAAAGTCATTAGACTTCTGCCAAGACTGGATTGGCTCAGTGGATGGAGAGTCAGCCTGCGGACTGAAGGGTCCCGGGTTCGATTCTGGTCAGGGGCATATACCTTGCTTGCGGGCACAACTCCAGTGAGGGGCGTGCAGGAGGTGGCTGATCGATGTCTCTCTCTCATAGATATTTCTGACTTTCTATCCCTCTCCCTTCCTCTCTGTAAAAAATCAATAAAATATTTTTTAAAAAGTCATTAGACTTCTGATTACAGGACTGACTTAGACCAACGAGGTCCCCATGATCTGCCTCATGCCTTCTTTTCCTTCATCTCCTTCCCTTTGCTGCTCAGTCGCACTCTATGATCATCGTTGTGAAAACTGCAGTTACCATCCTCGCTGCTACAAATTAGTTTAATGCCGCTGTGTGTGTATCAACCTTCTTTCTCTTTTGAAGTGTGTCTGACTTGCTCTCACCTTGAACTTCCTGAGTGAAACTCTCTTCCCACAAATATGCCCATGAATGGCTTCCTGTTTTCTTGCAGATCTTAGCTCAGAAGTCACCTCTACCAATTCACTCTTTATTTTTCTTGTTCTGCATAGTGCTTACCAATACCTGAACATGTCTCAGCTTCTCATTTGTCTGTTTATTATTTTCTTCCCAATCCCTCCTCCCCTCTGCTTTACACACACACACACACACACACAGATGTAAAGCTTCCTAAACTCAAGGATGACATCTTCTGTCTTCTTCATGTGTACGCAACCAGCACTTATCATTTGATATTTGTTGAATAATTTTAGAGGAACAATGACATTGGGACTAGATAAGAGCTTGTCAGACCAAAGGGCTGGTGAGAATTTAAAACAATAAGCTATTATTGTTCCCAAATTGCCTAGTGAGAGACAAATGGGGAGATAAGGAAGTAGCAGTGTTGTGGCTAATATTCCAGTTGGGAATAGCTTCCTGATAAGCAGGCACAGTGTGGATTGAAACAGGCTTCACTCAGTGCAGCCAGAATAAGACTCGGTATTAAAACTTGGAACAGATTTTGATTTTTAAAACGTTTTGGATTTCAGACAGAACCGATGTCTGCATTCAGCAGTTATCACGTGGATTCTATCTTTCCAATTATACTTTCATTGTATGGTATTTTTTAAAAGAAATTTCAATTTGAAATTTTAATACTTTTGCGGGCATTTTTTTGTTATTGGTCATAAGGGTCATGATAGTTCACTGGAAAACACCATCTCAGTGTATATGGAGCATACTCAATGACAAGATCACAAATCGTTTGCAAGAATCTCAGAAATAAAAGCTCATCTAATTACCTGTCACTAGAGCTTTTAACCTGGGGGGATTCAAACCAACAGTGACAAAAATATGCCCCCCCAAATCCCTACCTTTATTAAATTGCCTGGTGGCCAATTCTGTTCTTAATTGAATCTTTCAGGTTTTCCGATGCTTTATAAAGCCATTGGAAATAAATCAGCTTCCGTCTCCTCATTATTTTTTATGGGGAGTTTACCATCTTCCCAGGAATCATGATAATTTGTCAGGTAATTATGGAATCTGGCCTCTTCCAAGCCAAGGGTGTCAACCTCTCTAGAAACCACAAAATTACAATGTGGATGACTTAATGAGAATCTTCTGTTCAAGTTAGCATTTCCATTTTCCAAGATAGTTTCAAACCCTAGTAAATGTCTGATGCCCATGACATGGACATTTTTTATCATCTAAAGTCTAATTATTTTCTTTTCTTATTTCTAGCAGATACTTAGTTATCGCTGATACTGTTTTAGCTTCGGAGAGTTGGGTTTAGCTCTGCATCTCCTGTATTTCCATAGTTTCACAATCACTTCTGTTCCAATGATACTTCCATTTCTAGGCTAGACTCCTTTACCCAAGCACCAGGATTATGGTTTTCAAAGACCACAGACAATTTTATGCAAAAGCTCCACCATCAAGTTAAATTCAACAAATCCCAACTTAACCAAGAATCCTCTGTTCTCCACTTTCTCATTTCCCATGCTCCCTCCCCTATATTCTCTCTCTCTATTCCCTCATTCCTTCTGTTCAGATGGGAGTAGAGGCTTATACGTGTGTCTCAGGTCTATTCCTTCCATTGGGTACATGCTTGTAGAGTTATCATCAACCTAAATCCAGTGAAAAATGTCCTCATCTGTCTTCCTGCCTCTGTATTTCTTTGCCTTTCAAATGCATAGACTTTCAAAAGTAGCATTTGTTCGTTCAGCTGGAATAGCTCAGTGGTTGAGCATGGACCTATGAACCTGTCAGGGCACATGCCCCGGTTGTGGGCTTAATACCCAGAGTAGGGTGTGCAGGAGGAAACTGATTAATGATTCTCTCTCATTATTGATATTTCTCTCATTCCCTCTCTGAAATCAATAAAAAAACATATATTTTTAAAAAAAGTAGTATTTGTAACATAACAATGATTGGAAGGGAACCTAAGACTTTTTCACATACTAGGCAAAAAGGAGTTTTTTGCTGTTAAGCCAATTTTTAATAACTTATCTTAGCCCTTAATTCCCTTCCTTCCCTTATTTTTGGTAAACTTGACATCTATACAATTGTGTCTCTTTACTGTCCTCTCTCCCTGTGCCCACTCTCATTTTCACTATGGAGGGCCTAATCTCTTCTAATCACTTACTCCTTTAAGGCACTTTTGAAACCTCATTTCCTCAAACAAGTCTTCTGTGGACACTCTACTATATATCCATTTCCCCTTTGGACAATATGGTCTCCTTTGTTTATGTGTCTAGATCTCGTCTCCCGCATAAGAATGTGAGTTATACAAGCACTGAGATGTTGTTTTCTGCCTCTGTATCTTTCACGGTGCCAAGCATTTTTTAAAATCTTAACAAACATTTGAGGAATCCTATAGCAACAAAGAATTGATCTAGTATGTAAGTTCCATAAAAATGAAAGTCAGGCTTGTTCTGCTCCCAGATATGAGTCCAGTAGGTAGTATAACCTGGTCTGTAGTAGGTATCCAATATGTGTTTTATGACTGACAAAATGAATGAGTTAGACCTAACAGACAGAATCAGGAGTAACAATAAAACCCTCCTATGTCGGTTTATATAGCACCCATTTAGCAGGTAAGGATAATCAAGAGAAAGAAAGATCACCTGTCCAGGCTAAAAATGGAAGCCCTAGCATACATATGCTAAAACACTAGCACAAGAAGATGCATCATAGCAATCCGAGTCCAAGCACCTGTTGAATCCTTTTGTCTAGATCAGTGGTTCTCAACCTTCCTAATGCCACATTGCTAGTAGCAACGAAAATAATTTAATAGTTGGGGGTCACCACAACATGAGGAACTGCATTAAAAGGACGTGGCATTAGGAAGGTTGAGAACCACTGGTCTAGATGGAGGACCAGGCACCATGGAAAAACAATGTCTCAAAGCTTCAGGCAGTCAGAAAGCAAGGGGGAGGGAACTGGCTCAGACTAGTGGCTCTACCCACAGAGGGATTGCAGTGAGATGTTGCTAATTGGAATGATATTTTAGCTCTCTTCTTCATTTTAGGATGAGGGTTCCATATTAGGAGTTCTCCTTTTATATTCTATGTTCTATTCTAGCATTTGTTACACTTGTAATACAATTATTTTATGTTTGATAAATGTCTTTAATATCTGTCACCCCAGCAAAGTGCAAGCTTCATCATGGCTCCTGTATCCCTCATGCCTGGAATAAAGCCTGGAGTATAGCAGGCACTCAATCTGTTTGTTGAGGACGTTTAGGTAAATACTCAAGCAAGTGCGTATGTGTGAGTGTGTGTGTGTGCACGCACTCATGCAATCAAGAGACAGAGAGAGAGAGAGAGAGAGAGAGAGAGAGAGAGAGAGAGAGAGAGAGAGAGAAAATTTCTGGAGAGACCTGAAGACTCTAAGAAGGTCTCAGAAGAAAACACTCAAACCCTTTAAGAGAATGGGAAATGAGTGCTAGCTGAAACCGGGTTGGCTCAGTGGATAGAGTGTTGGCCTGCAGACTGAAAGGTCCCAGGTTCAATTCCAATCAAGAGCATGTACCTTGGTTTCAGGCACATCCCCAGTAGGGGGAATGCAAGAGGCAGCTGATCCATGTCTCTCTTTCATCGATGTTTCTAACTCTCCCTCTCCCTTCCTCTCTGTAAAAAAATCAATAAAAATATATATTAAAAAAGGAAATGAGTGCTAAAAGAAAGAAAAATGAGTTGATATTGTGAAATTTAGAAGTAAAATTGTTACAGAATCGGGCAGCTCTGTGAAGAGAAAAGTGCCTATTCTTAGCTTTCTGATCTTATTTGTGCCATAAAATTCAGATAACAGCAGCTTTCTCTTACATTAGGGTTAATTGGGTTGTATATGTGAAGCATTGAACCCAGTCTCCCAATCCTGGTCAAGAAATTGCTCACCCTCTTGATAATTTTCTTTTAGTTCACAAGCTCATGAGCTAGTTTCTCTTTAGGGAATATGGTGAAATAGACTTGTGGGGAAAAAAACAGGAGATAACAACACAGCGTAACAGACTGGATTATACATGTTGAAAAAACACTCAAAGCTTTGCCAAACCAAACCAAACAAAACAGAAAACACTAGAAAATGTTTCCTCTGATTTCAGGCCATTATAAATACTATTATCCCTAAGGATGGATATATTATATATATGTGTGTGTGTGTGTGTGTGTGTGTGTGTGTGTGTGTGTGTGTGTGTGTGTATCCATCCATCCATAGCTCTGACTGCATTTGTTCATGTATTTTATTTTATTTTTTAAAATATTTTATTGTTTAAAGTATTACATATATTAGTACATATATCTCCTTTTGTTCCCCATTGACCTTCCCCCAGCCCCCTAATCTCTATCACATGTCTTTATCCCTCCCCTCCAATGTCTTGTGTCCATTTGTTGTGCTCATATCCATGCATGCAAGTCCTTTAGTTGATCTATTTCCCTCCCTCCCCAACACTCTCCAGCCTTCCTGCTGTAATTTGACAGTCTGTTCAGTGCTTTCTGCCTCTGTATCTATCTTTTATTCATCAGGTTATAATGTTCTTTATTTTCTCTAAATGAGTGAGATCATGTGGTATTTTTCTTTCATTGCCTGGCTTATTTCACTTAACATAATGCTCTCCAGGTCCATCCATGCTGCTGCAAATGGTAAGAATTCCTTCCTTTTTATAGCAGCGTAGTATTCCATTTTGTAGATGTACCACAGTTTTCTAATCCACGTATCTGTTAATGGGCACTTAGGGTGTTTCCAAATCTTAGCTATGGTGAACTATGCTGCTATGAACATAGGGGTGCATATATCCTTTCTGATCAGTGTTTCTAGTTTCTTAGGATATATTCCTAGAAGTGGGATCACTGTGTCAAATGGAAGCTCCATTTTTAGTTTTTTGAGGAAACTCCATACTGTTCTCCACAGTGGCTACACCAGTTTGCATTCCCACCAGCAGTGTATGAGGGTTCCTTTTTCTCCACTTCCTCCCCAACACTTGTCATTTGTTGATTTGTTGATAGTTGCCATTTTGACAGGTGTGAGATGGTACCATTTAAAGCCACTGTTCTCAAAACAGCCTGGTACTGGCACAAAAACAGACATACAGACCAATGGAATGGAAAAGAAAACCCAGATAGCGACCCAAACCACTATGCTCAATTAATATTTGACAAAGGAGGCATGAATATACAATGGAGTTAAGACAGTCTCTTCAATAAATAGTGTTGGGAAAATTGGACAGATACATGCAAAAAAAGGAAACTGGACCACTAACTTACACCATACACAAAAATAAACTCAAAATGAATACAGTGCTTAAACATAAGATGAGAATCCACAGGCAGAGAAATCTCAGAAAGATGCCAAAGCAATTTCTTCATCAATACTGCTCCTAAGGCAATGGAAGCTAAAGAGAAAATAAACAAATGGGACTACATCAAAATAAAACGCTTTTTCACAGCAACAAGAAACCATCAACAAAACACAAGAAAGCTCACTGTATGGGAGAACATATTTGCAAAGGTTATCACTGATAAAGGTTTAATCTCCAACATCTACAGACAACTTATACAACTCAATAAAAGGAAGATAAATGATCCGATAAAAAAAAATGGGCAATGGACCTAAATAGAATCATTTTGAAAGAAGACAGAAGGAAGGCCAAGAGACACGTGAAAACATATTCAAAGTCACTAATTATCCGAGAGATGCAAATCAAAATGACAATGCGGTACCATGTCCATATATTTTAATTAGGAATACATGTTTAGCGTTGATAAGTAAATAAGTAAAAAATTAAAAATTAAATTTTATAAAACGAATAAAAAGGTTGAAATCTCTTCCTCTTCCTCCTTTTCCTTTTTCTTCCTGTTACTTTGGAGTATCTTATGCAGTATCTTTAAATATTTCTTTAGTTGCTAAAGGCCACAGTAACGTTTTTAGAATAAGTGCAAAGGTACCACCTGCTGCCTTCCACATCTGGCAGGAGTTGGGCGTTTTTGTCTCTTCACTGGCTGAGGAGCATGAATGTCTGTAAGAAACTCCTCCATGACCTAAGTGCCCTGTGACAGGGTGAGCACATCTGTGCACTCTCAACCAGCCCCCTTCCAACAAGAAGTCTGATGGGCCGAGACCGGTTTGGCTCAGTGGATAGAGCGTCGGCCTGCGGACTGAAAGGTCCCGAGTTTGATTCCGGTGCATGTACCTTGCTTGTGGGCACATCTCCAGTGGGGGGTGTGCAGGAGGTGGCTGATAGATGTCTTCTCTCTCTCATCCATGTTTCTGACTTTCTATCCCTCTCCCTTCCTTTCTGTGAAAAATCAATAATAAATATATATATAAAAGAAGTCTGATGGGAGCTAACCAAATATGCAGGCAGGGACTTGAGATCTCCGTCTGAAAATTAAAATTATTTAAAAGGCCAACGGGATGGAAAAAGGTCTTGGTGGTAAAATTGGCGGGATCAGTCCACACCCCTTTCCCAGCAGGAAGCTCCACGGTGCTGTGGAAAGAACCATGGTGAGAGGTAAATGGAGGAGAGAGGCAAAATGGGAGCAAGCCTTAGCTAATAGGAGCATTTCCTGCTTCATAGACTTTGTCAGATTTTATCATTTAACAACAAGAGAGCTAGTAATGCCGCTTATTGGACATGTAACATGTGCCAGGAATTTCTTATATGTCCTTTAGTCTTCACAGCAACCCTGGGTACATCTTATTTTATGTTGATTATTTCTCTCCTGCAGATGAGCAGCCAAGTATCAAAAGGTCAAGGCCATGCAGCCAGTAAGAGGCTGAGCCAGGGCTCAACCCCAGCAAATGGATTCCCAAGGCCGTGAGTGAGGCAGCACATCCTTGTTGGCTCATCTCTGTAGCAGCCAGAATCGCGCCTTAGGGGCTACCCATGGACAGGTCATACGATTGTTTATGGTCCAGACAAAGGGCTGATACATCTTTATTCACTTCTGATGCAAAACAGATGCATGTTTTCTGCTGACGAATGAAAAACTTCAACCTCCATAAAGGCTTTGCTAACTGGCGTGGCCGAAGTGATAATTCATTTTATTTACAATCGGCCTCGCACTGACTGATGACGGTGGCATCTGGCTTTGCTTACTGAGGAACAGGGGCCGTGATTAACTGCCTCTGACTGTTCTTTCCCTCAGCTGTTTGCATCTGCTGTGCTTTGCAAACTGGAATTTCCAAAGCAACTCCTCTTGGCATAAATATTAAGTTTCAGCCTAACTGGCATGATCCAGTGGTTGAGCATTGACCTCTGAACCAGGAGGTCACAGTTTGATTCCCAGTCAGGGCACATGCCTGGGTTATGGGCTCAATCCCAGTGTGGGCATGCAGAAGGCCAGTGATCAATGATTCATTGATGTTTCTATCTCTCCTCCCTTCTTATCTGAAATATGTATATTAGGTATGAACAGGAATTTCCTATCAAAAAGGAAAATGAGTTATTATAATGTTCTGGTAGGTGTTCAATGAAGCAGGTTCTCAAATAACACAGGGACTACATCTGTTTAGATAAAGTATCTTTTTAAAAAGCAGTATTTCATTAGCTGAAATTACTTTCCTTTTCTGGTTTCCCAGGATATTTGACATTACAGACACCCCATCCGAATGTGTTTGAGCTCTTGGGAGGGAGCTGAAGGAAGTCAGGAAAATCTTCCTGAGCGGGTTTTGGAGGAAAGGGATGTGTCACAGCTACAATTCGGGAGGGCAATGTTTTACACAGGGGAGGAATATGAACAAAAGAGTGAAGGCGAGGGAGGAAGCAAAGATGTTAAAAAGGCTGGAAAGCCAGGCGGGAGAGGCAGAGTTCTGGCCAGGCAGGTAGGAGGTGGATCTGGAAAAGCCTTGTGCATTTTTCAAAGGCGTGTAACCTCATTTCACAGGGAAGAAGGAGCCATGAAAAGATGTTAAGCAGAGTGGCAGCACAATTGGCCTCACAATTCATTTTAGAAAGTTCTCGGGCATGTGGTGACCCCTGGATTGGAAAGAATGAAGAGTGGCACAAGAGAGGGCCAGTTAGGAGGCTACTGGAATGACTCTTGTAAGGAAGGATCTGGAACGGAGGCCATGTCAATGAGTTGAGGAAGGGGTGTGCATATAAGAGGTCTTCAGGAGTTCGAATCTACAAGTATGGTGACTGATTGTGTGTAGAAGTACAAAGAGGAATCAAGGATGACTAAAAATTAGGTTTCTGACTTGGCTACCAGGAGGACGAGAGAGATTTGCATCTGTTTGTCTGCTAGAGCACAAAAACCAGGATTGTGGAAAACATCTGGACAGCTGTAGGTCATTTGATGGCATGAGGTCTTATAAAAACAAGAGGGCATGGGATGCCAATGGTAGGAGAGATACCGCTTTCTCCAAGACAAAAGAGCAAAGATGAAAGAGGGAGGACATGAACATAAGCTGTGCTGGAGCAGAGGATGGAATAGCAGTGCTCAGAGACTGGGGGACTTCTAGAACTTTCTCTAAAAGTCATAAAAAACGGTCTTTGGACCAAGGTGTTAGGTAAAGGGGAGAGTGGTGCAGGTTTGAATTTTTTTGGACAGTGGAAAGGACATTGTCCCAGAACAGGCAGAGGAGTGTCAGGATAGGTTAGTGGTATTGAAAGGGCTGAAGGAAACCATAAATGAACGGTTGCACCATTCTGCTCAGTTGTGACACATAACTTTCCCCTCCGTTGTATGATAAGTCACTTTTCTTAAGACCACAATGCTGGAAGAGACTGTGTTCCGTTGAGCCTGGAGAATCATCACTGTTCAGCACAGGATGTGACCTGTATGAGGTGCTCAGTATACTTTTATTGACTTGAAATCTGCGGAGCTACAAAGCAGCCGACAGGAAATGCCATTAGCAAGCATGACTTTCTTCAAATGCATTAAATGGCAGTGCCCTGGAGAATACTGACGGGAGAACAGTCAATGTTTTAGGATGATCCTCCAGGAGTGACAGTTCTCTGTGTGAATAGGTGTGCCTGAAAAGACCAATTTGCTGCCAATAGTGACTTCCCTGCTGCAGACTCAGGGTTTAATGATTAAGGCAAGGCAGAGCACCTGGCATTGTTTACAGTGATCTTTCTTCACAGCGACAATCAAAGAGTACGTGCATGGATTTCAGGGAGAAAAGTGAAGGAAAGTGGAAAAAGGGATAAGGAAGGAGAAGAGTGAACTGAGGCTAACTGTCATTTTAAAGGTGCTGATTGACACTTTGTATATGTTATAAGGCAAAGAGCTCTGAATTGGACTAAAAAGTAAAGATATAAAGGAAACACCTAGCTTGTAGTTTCAGCTCAGCTTCTCACTAATTATATGACCTTTGACCTGTGACCTTTAATCGATTTGCTGAGATTCAAGTTCTTTGTTGTCAAAGAAGAGTCCTTGGATGGTCATTTCTTTTTAAATTGAGATATAACTGACATAACATGATATTAGTTTGGGGTATAGAGCATAATGATTTGATATTTGTGCACATTAGGGAATGAATACCATAATAAGTCTAGTTAACCTCCATCACCATACATAGTCACACATTTTCTTTCTTGTGATGAGAAATTTTAAGATCTACTACCTTAGCAAGTGTCAGTATACAATACAGTATTATTAACTGCAGTTACCATGCCCTGTGTTATATCCCCATGACTTATTTATCTTATAACTGGAAGGTTGACCCTTGGATGATTTTGTTAATAAACGTTTTGAGAAGTTCCCAGCATTCTAAAAATATGTTCATTATCATCGAAGGCTACAGATAAAAACTTTGACCCAAAGAAAACTTACATTGTGTCAATAAGTTTCCATATCTTTCCTCATACTTTACCTTTGCTATTACCCATCCCTGCCCAAGATTCTTTTGTTTCTTTTTCTTCAATCTCTTCAGAATTTTTGCCACCGGAAAATCCTTACAAAGAAGTTGAAACTTAAATATAATTCAGTATTCACTTCTGAAGGTACCTTTTTCATTGTATTCAATATGATCATTGATACACCATCCTTCGAATCTCTAAAAGTTGGCAAATAAGGTCATTTGTCAATGCAATCCAACAACTGCTTATTGAGTTGCTATTATATGCCAAGCTCTGTATTAGATGCAAGGAACACAAGCATCAAATATAATAGGGAAGATGAACATACTTATTTGAGTCAAACAGGTGTTAAATGTTCATATTAAATTATAAAATATTACTAGAAACACACCAAAGAGGTTAATTCTATCTGGAATGTTTAGAGATTGCTTCCTAGAAGCTATGATATTTTACCTTCGCCACAAAGAAGGAACACGATCAATACAATTTCACCAAACAGAGAAGGGGTAATGGACATGTTAGGTAGAGAAACCAGCTTAGACAAAGAGCTACCAAAGAGGGCCATGTGTTCAGAGGAATGACAGGCAGCCTAGCTGCTAGATTGCTCATTCTCCAAAATTATGTTCTTTCTAGAAGCTTAAAAAATCAAATATGGACACAAGGGTCTCAAAAATGATTACTTCCATTGCTTTTTGGAGGGTGTAACTACCAGAGACCCTGGAACTGTGACACAGAAGGGTAGTAATAAATGCTGTTAAACATACCAAAGGCACTATCACCAGGGAAAATAGTGGCCTAGAAGGGCAGTGATAACACCTGCTGAACCTACAAAAGCTGTCGCCAGAAGATGTCACCTAGACTTATTGTGGTGATCATTTTTCAGTATGCACTCATATCTAATCCTTATGTTGTATATCTAAAACTAATATTCTTAGAGATCAATCATGCCCACATTTTAAAAAAGAAAAACAGCTGTCACCAGGAGCAACACATACAGATCAGTGTACTAAGCACCATGTTCTGTGCAAGGGCCCAAAGATGGTTAAGAGTTTCCTGTGATTTGGGAAACAACTAACAATAGAGAAGAAAGGAAAAGGAGTGTGCAAGTTGGTGTTTTTCACACACACACACACACACACACACACACACACACACCCCTCATCATTTGAGATATTTAGGTACTTCAGGGTGCATGAAAGTCCACCTCACCACCCTAAATTCTAAACCTCACGACAGTGACATAGCCATGAGCTTCTTTCTAAGAACTAGTGGTGACACTGGATTTAATTGTAGCCTCTACTACTTGTCAGATGTGGGAACGTGGCCAAACTATTTGGACTCCATGAAACAATGCTTACTTTTCCAGATGGCAGTGGGAGTTTACAGTGATGTACAGAAAGCAGCTTCAGAATACCTCACATTTGCCATTATGACTCTCGTCTCAATTCTATCGCCTCTCCCCTATATCGAATCATCATGATGATTTAATTTGCAGATCTCGCCCAGTCTCACACTGCTTTGAACACTGTTCATGCCACCTCCTTGCCTTGCCAATGCCTTGTCTCGGGTAATGCTTTTCTTGTGAGAAGGTAGGTGGACAGTCACACTTTACCTGTCTCACAGATGCCCACGCAGAGGCAGAGACCTTGGATACAGCCCAAGAATTTCAGACTGAGAACAAAAAACTATAATTAAGTGCCTTTACCTCCCAGCCTGCTGACTCAGTCATTCTGCAATCTTGTCCACAGAACCGTCTGTCAACAGAGAGCTGAGAGGAAAATCTCCCCATTAAACTCCTCCTGCACCACGCAGCACCGCATGGCATTTCACAGGGAACGAGTCCTTGGGAAAAATCCAATTTGGAGAGCAGCGAGAGCAATGCCCAAACAAGGGATTGTGCTCTGAGCACATCACAGCAAAGATAGATGTGTGTATTTGGGAACGGTAAAAGGAAACAGTCATTCATTTTTTTGTGGTTCGAAAATTGGATTTTCATGAAGATCATATAACAAGCTCCATTCTTTGGACTCCTGTTGATGATACTTGTCAGCAGAGAATGCTGGGAGCAAGGATTGAAGCCACGGCACATTGAATAGCTTCCTCAAAATTTATTGTTCCATTTGTGTATTCAAAAATCTGAATTGTAAGAAGAATGATACGTGTCTCAGTGAGGTCTGGCCTTATGTAAGACTCTTCATTGGGGGAAATTTATTAATAATATTCCCTAGTCAATTTTTCCTCCCAGAGAAAGGCAGTGACAGCATGACGTTTAATGAGTTTGCAGCAACATTAAGCTCCATTAATCTGAATTAGTACATCTGCCTGTTGCTTTGATGGTTTACTACCGTGATTCACCGGTAGCGAAATGTAGAGTCAGCCAGTTTCCATTGACTATGCTTGAAAATGTATTCCATGTCATTGAATACATTGCCAGTGTTGGGGATAATCTATTTTGTTTTTGCATATTAATGTTTTTATCTTGGTATTCATGTTAGTACATAAACACATAAAACAATGCTCGGTGAACATCAAGTGAATGAGTGAGGATTTTGTGCAACATTAAAGAAAACAAGTGGTGGATTCAACGTTCAAGTTTCATGCTTGAGAATATTTGAGCCTTCTGGTCAAGGAGAAGCAGGTGGGTTGGTAGTTGTAACAGGGTTAAGCTCAACAACCTGCACTCAGATATTGAGGTTCCATTTTGGCTGCATAGTCTAATACTTGGCGTAAGTTAGGGGAGCCGATGCAGTTGATCTGAAACAGCATTAGCAGCTAGGAAACCAAAGTGATATAACATGATCATCAATAAGGATTCGCATTACAAAGTGGGACGTGGGTGAGACAGATTCAGGAGCTGGTTGGCTACAGTTTTGGAAGGTCCTAGGGGAAGTTGCTATGACTACAGGTCCTAGGAAATCGCCGTGAGTGTGTGTTTATGCTTGGTCTTACATGTTCATCTATTGGTGGGTGTGTTCTCTCTGCTGAAACTTTATCAGGTCCAGATAGACGGGACGTACTTTAGAATTTGGTTTGAGTATATGTATAATAAAATTGGTTATTCCTACATACCAGGCAGTTAGAGGCCTTCCTGTGGATTATTTTACTTTAAACCTGATATTGGTATCCTCATTTTCTAAATGAGGCACTGAGGCCTAGAGAATTTAGTTTCCATGCACAAGAAAGCGGTAAAATAGGGACTTTGAACTTAGGAAACTGAGTTCAAGGTCTGGGGCTCTAAATGAGCAATTTCCAAAAGTAGGGTGCACCCAGGCCTGTGGGGGAGCATTCTCCTGATTTTTTTCCACTTCACATACCTGGTTCCCCAGAGTTTCTAAGTCATTTTTGTGACAGAAAATTTTTTAAAAAATGTATTTTACCCTAAATAGACCAACAAAAAATTATCCTCTGAACATAATTCTACCATTCATCCTTTTTCTATGTCAAAATCTTCTCTATTGGGTCTTTTAAGCTGGTATTTGCATCACTTATTAATAGTTATTGAGCTCTCACAATGTGACAGGCACTGTTTAATTATTTGGATTTCATCATAAAAAAAAACTGACCAAGATCCCTAACTTCATGGATCTTATACCCTAGCAGGCAAGATAGAAAACAGAAAGAAATAGGTTTGTTTTTTTTTTTTAATTTTCTGTCACAAAAATGACTTAGAAACTCTGGGGAACCAGGTATATGAGGTGGAAAAAAATCAGGAGAATGCTCCCTCACAGGCCTGGCTACACCCTACTTTCAGAAATTGCTTATTTAGAAAATAATTTTATGGTTGGGGGTCACCACAACATGAGGGACTGCATTAAAGGGCTATAGCATTAGGAAGGTTGAGAACCACTGCTCTAGAGGGAGTTCAAGATTTCCTCTCCCTTCTACTTCCTCATCTCACCAGTTCTTCCCACCTCCCGATATCCTGACTTCCTCATCTCTGAGAGGTTAAGGCCTAGGATACAAACCTCAGAGAGAAGTTGGGGGAGGGTGTAGGTGAGGGGGAGAAATCAACCAAAGGACTTGTATGCATGCATATAAGCCTAACTAGTGGAAACAGACAACAAGGGTGTGAGAGTATCAGTGGGGGAGGGAGAGGTTGAGGAGGTAAGGTAATAGGGGGATGAGGACAAATATGTAATACCTTAATCAATAAAGAAATTAAAGGCCTAGGACAGTATGAGACCTTGAGGCTAGGAGCTTTTTGAATACAAGTACATAATCTCAGAATGAAAATACTGATGAGCTTCTACTAATCCGTGTCTATGGTATTTATCTGGGTCTACAATTAATTAAACACACACACACACACACACACACACACACACACACACACGATGAATTATTACCTTGCAAATGCCATATGGAAGACCAAATACTTTAAAGCATGGAGAGAAAACCTCTTTGTCATATGAGGGCAGCTTCCTTCTCAATATAGTTTTTATTACTGTTCTTTCTTCTCACATGGAAGCTTTGGCCTTCAAGTAGGGCTGTCTGTTTGTCTGCTGCATCCTGAAATCAAGACAAAAACCAGCACTGACAAGAGGCTATCATAACAAGGTCACCACCTGGTTGGATGGGTTGACAATCCAGGAGGAGAGATTTTTCCTGTGTAGAAACGTTTATACCAAACCTAGCCTTCTTGGTAGTGAGTTCGTTTAGCTGAAAGCAGCTGTCACAGACTAGCAAAGCCTCCAGTTCTTGTCAACACTGCCATTTTTATAGAATCTTTTGTGGGGTGGAGGGTGGAGAGAGAGAGAGAGAGAGAGAGAGAGAGAGAGAGAGAGAGAGAGAGAGAGAGAGGTGGGGGGAGAGAAGAGAGAGGTTCACCTTGAGTTTGGATCTCTAGTGAAATCCTATATTAAAGTAGGATAAAACAGAGCATTGCTCAATCACATTATACTGCAATTTCATTTTCTACGAATCCATATCACCTTGCTTTCCACCTTGCAGGCTTCTTATAAGACGGAGAGAAGAGATGGGCAATGAAGTAAAGAAACCTATGAACTTGGGCAAGGCCGTGTGTTTATAAATAGGTAAACTGTGTATGAGGTACAAATCCATAACTCCATCCTTACATGCTTATTTCCGGGCACAGTGGTCTTTCTACAGCAACATGCTAAAGAAAGAAAAATACTTATAAAGAGCACACCTTCTATAATAGAATAGAGTTATGCTCAAAAGAACCCACAATCTCTAACTCTAAACCTATGAAGCT
Organism: Lasiurus borealis; assembly: GCA_004026805.1. Lineage (NCBI taxonomy): Eukaryota > Metazoa > Chordata > Mammalia > Chiroptera > Vespertilionidae > Lasiurus > Lasiurus borealis. Next base: position 37,418 of record PVJN01005430.1, on the reverse strand, counting down.
GAATTCCTAAGGCTAAAAGGATATCTACAGCCAGTTGAGTTTATAAATGATGTTTCATGAGCATCAGGCTTGAGTTGGGGCCTCCAAAAAGATACATGTATCTATGATGAGTCCCAGATTAGGTGAATGTGGCCTATTGGGGAGAAAAAAAATGTTTTTACAGTCATAATTAAAGATCTTGAGATGAAAAGCTTATCCTGGATAATGGAGGCCCTAAATCCAATGACAAGTGCCCTTACTAGTATAAGAGACACATAGAAGAATGACACACACAAAAATCGAAGGAATGTGGCCTTGGAGGCAGATAATGGATCACGCCATCCACCAGCCCAGAAGTGCCCTCAGCCACAGACGCTAGAAGAGGCAAGGACCCAATTCTTCCCCAGGCCTCTGCAGAGGTCACGGCCCTCCCAATGTCTTGATGTTGGCTCTGGGACTCTGAGTGCAGGCCTCTGGCCCCTGGAACTGTGAGACAATAAGTTGCTGTTGATTTATATCACCAAGGCTATTCTAGTTTTACGGTATGTTATGCCGGTCCTGCAAAACCAATACAGGTGGCTAAAACAGCTGAGACAACTGAAAACCAGTTGTGTGCTGGCAAGGATGTAATTCACATGCAAGTGTCAGGTGGGGAGCCAGGATCCCCCACTTTTAAAATCTCTGCTTGCTCACATTCAGCAGGCATTTGAGGTTCCAGTGGCGCCCTGTGTCTTGGCACCATAGTCGTTCGTTCAGTATATGAGAAACCCCGGTTGCTTGCCTTTAAGTTACTTATGTCATTGACTAGTGGACACATCAACAGAGACATCAGCTATAGTACAACATTCTGAGGGGTACAGGGGCGCTGTGGGTCACTTAGAGATGGGATGCCCAAGCTCTGGGGGACAGGGAAGCCACCAGAGCAGGCTTCTGAGAGGAGGTGGTGCCTGAGCTGGGACCAGACCTTGTGGGCTGCGGAGAGGGAGACTTGGTGACAGAGGAGCAGGGCGCTACTTTCTCGCCCTGGCTCAGAGGTCTTGAGGCCATATTTCTACTTATGATCATGTCTGTCTCTCTTTTCCATGACCTGGCCCTGCTGTGTCTCTGCGTAGAACCCTGTGGCTGTTTGCTAGCTGGACATAAATGTCAGGCAAGGAAGTGTGTCTGACTCCCGTGTGAGCCAGGTGTTCTGGAAAGATAAGCTCTGAAGTGGACATGGGCAAAGTGGTGGGCGAGGGAGATGTAAGCTTCCATTGGCCAGGGGAGCATGCCCAGGTCCCGGTCCTCAGCTCTGTCTGTGGCTTACCTGCTTGTGCCTCAGAGACCCTGCTGGCCACTCACCCCGCCCTTCAGTGCCTCACCCTCATGCCTATTCCGGACGATGGGGCTGAGTGGGAGAGCGAGAGGGAACAAATCTCTTTTCACTTGTGACCAGCACTGTGCAGCTCACAGGCGTGATGTGATTTAGCCCTCCCGCCTTCCCCTGGGGAAAGTGTGGCCGTTCCCATGTTTTAATAGAGGAAACGCTTCCCTGGAGCTGAAGTGCCTTTGAAGATCTGCTGTGCGTGTTCTCCACCTTCATCTCCAGTCATTGTCTCATGACTGACACTCCAGGATGCCCAGCTGCTTCTAGTTCTTTCTTCCAGGCTTAGTGGAGTGGTCCTCACTCAGTTGGGGGCAAATTTGCCCTCTGGGGATGACATTGGACAGTGTCTAGAGACATTGATGATGGCTACAACTGCGGGAGTGGATGCTGCTTTCATCTAATGAGTGGAAACCCAGGCTGTGTGTGGCTAGACAGGTTGCAAAGCACAGACGGCCCTCTCCCGCTGCAGGAGAGAATGGCCTGGTCCAAATGTCAGTACTTCCAAGATTGAGAAACCCTACATTAGTGCCTGTCATTCCCTCTCTCTTCTCTTACCTGGATGTCTCCTATTCAACTAAGATCTAGCTAAAATGCCACTTCCTCTAGGACGCCCTCTCTGATTTCTCCAGGCTGGGCCAGGTGCTTTCCCTTTGTGCTCCTATACACAGATTCCTAGTGTTATATCATTTTTTGTTGTTGTTAACCCAAAGGATATTTTCCCATTGATTTTTAGGAAGAGTAGAAGAGAGGGTGAGAAACAGAGAGAAATATCAATGTGAGAGAGACATCAGTCAATTCCTCCTATACACATTCTGAACAGGGCTGGGTTTTAAACCTGCAACCAAGTTATATGCCCTGGACCAGAATTGAACCTGGGACTCTTCAGTCCACAGGCCAGCACTCTATCCACTAGGCCAAACCAGTGATGGCGAATGTTGCATTCTTACTGGTTCTTCACTACTGTCTTTATGAATTGAGGCAGAGGGCCATATTTCAGCCACCTGTATAAAGTTTAATATACTTTGGATGAATGAAAGGTGATTTGGGATTTATACACCATATGGAAGGGAAAACGGGAAGAACTGAGGTAGTTGTTTTCAGTACAGAATGATTGGCATAAAAATTAAATGTGCTGCCCCTGAGATCCAGACCCATTCCCTGCTGCTTAGCTCTGCTTCCTAAACCAAGAGAGGAAGAGAGAGTCTCAAAGGAAAGGAAAAGGGGCAGGATATACTGGACTCATGTCCTGTTCTTTTCAACCTCTACATCCCCATGTTGTGGCAATTAGAGGAATGACCGAACATCCTAACCCAGGTGGGGACTGGCTGCTGGGACTCGCTCATAAACAGTGGTCAGAGCCAGCAGAGAGAGCGAGGGGAAATGGCGGTGTTGGTGCAAGGACATGGATTCAAGAAAACTTCGTCACCCCCTTTTCTTGCTTCTGTCATGGAAATTCAAGCGACAGTGGCCCTTGTGCCAGCTGCCACAGGAATTGGCTTCGAGCAGATGCCGAGGCACCTGACACGCCATTTCTTTAACGAGTGTTTGTGACAGCCTTCCAGCTCGCTGGCTCCCTCTGGCACTCGGAAGGGACGGAGGATGGTCCTCCTTGCTTTTCTCTGCACAATCTCGGGGTTTTTGAATAGCCCAGCTGTGGATGAAGAGCACATGCTTCGGTTTTCGCTAAGCTCTTCTCCCCGATGCAGGGGGAGCGGGCAGGGGTGGGGGGAGCATCCAAAGATAAGGAAATGGACTTGGTTACACATCCAGCCTCGGGAGCCTGCACGGGCACAGACTAAACTGAGATCTGGCTCCGGGAGTTCTTCCAGGGTTGAAGGGCATGAAGCTTTGGATCCTGTCTTTTATATTTTACATTCATTGCTGTTGATACACTGAAACTTGGCACACACCGTGACTATTGAAAACGCATCATGTAGTATCAGAGCAGCCTGATGGGAAAGAGGCGTGACAGTGGGCATCTTTTTTCTCTCTCTGATTTTTCCTTCTGATTCCAAATATTCCTGCTTGCCGGTACTCGGCCGCGCGTGTTTCACCCTGAGGGAAAACTGAGGTAGGAGAATTACTACAAGACTGGCCAAAGCGATGCTTTCGTGGGTAGTAAGCTCCAGGGAGCGGATGCCGCCCAGCAGACTGACACGTTGAGGATGAGGCAGTAAGACTCCGAGTCCTTCCTTCCCATCAGGAGGAGGTTGACACGCTGCCCAGGCAGTGCATGCTGTCCACCTTCCACGCATAGGACCATCGTCCTTTTTCCTGCAGCCAGTCCTCAGGTCATCCCTCCTCCTCCTGCAGCGTCCACAGAGCGGTCAGACAGGGGCATGGGCTGGCTGTGTGTAGACACAGCCCAATGGAAGTCAACAGGAAACAGCAGAATTGAAAGTTTTAATCACAGATTAACATTTTAATGTAGTTAACATTTTATTTTTTTCCTTATATTTTTATTTTATTTTTATTTTTTTAAATATATTTTATTGATTTTTTTTTTTACAGAGAGGAAGGGAGAGGGATAGAAAGTCAGAAACATCGATGAGATAGAGACATCGATCAGCCGCCTCCTGCACGCCCCCCACTGGAGATGTGCTCACAAGCAAGGTACACGCCCCCGACCAGAATCGAACCCGGGACCTTTCAGTCTGCTCTATCCACTGAGTCAAACCGGTCTCGGCTATTTTGTATTTTTTTAAAAATCCCTCTCCATCCCAAGGTTAGTTTATGTTCCCCCAAGAAAGGATAAAAAAAAGCCCCCTGATCTTTGCCATCATGCTTTTTTATGACATCTATTATGAGTGCAGGCCAACCTCAAAGATGTCAGAATAAGTGAAGGTGCATCTTCTAATCAATGAGATATGGTCCAAAAAAAAGATGAGCACTGGAAAGCGTTGAACTGCTTATATGCAAACAAAACAAGGAAATAAAGTCTAGAAAGGTAGGTTCTTGCAGAGTTGGAAAGGTCACCTGCGTCTGGACCCCAAGGGAGAGATTCGACCCGAGAAGGCTTTGCAGGACAAGACCCAGTGCGACTTCTTCTAAAGTCAGAAACATTGATGAGAGAGAGACATCGATCAGCCGCCTCCTGCACGCCCCCTACTGGGGATGTGGCCGCAACCTACATTCCCTTGACCAGAACTGAACCCAGGACTCTTCAGTCAGCAGGCCGACACTCTATCTACTGAGCCAAACCCGTCTCAGCCCAGTGCGACTTCTTAGTTGAATGGAGCGACTCAGCCTTGAGGCAGAGATCAGCTGGGAGGCCTGTCCACTCAAGCACCGCAGCCTCTGTGTTGAGAGAGAGAGGCAAGGAGGTGAGGAAGTGCAGAAATTAAACAGTTCCCTGATCCAAATCTAGGAGAAGATCTTTGCATATAGTTAGCAGCACACGGGTCTAACTAGAAGCAGATAAATCAGAAGCATACTAATTATCTGAGAGAGTTTGCTGCCAAGAATTCTTGCCTAAAATCAGCCTAGCTGTTCAGGGAGTCTTAAAGCGGCCCCGCCGCAGGAAGTGAGCCAGGTGAGCTGCGCACCTCTTAACGAGGGCACATTCTCCAACGCCCACACGACATGTGGCCAACGCGGATAAAAGAGCAGAAAGAATATCCCTGAGTGAGATCCAGAAGTATGAAAGACAGAGGGCTAATGAGTTTCTCTTTATGAGAGCAGAATGGGGGTCCACACTAAGAGATTTCACCCCTCCCATTGTAGAAGACCTTCTGAGTTGGCTCAGGGGTCTTTCAGACTGACCACAGACCAGTGGCCACTGAGCATCTCCCAATGCCTCTTTTTTTTTTCACTGATAGTGTCCACATGACTATTCTGTCCTTGTCTCACCATCGCACATTGTGTGTGGGAGTGGAAGAAGATAACTTGTCTTTTCCGTTCATAGGCTGGTGTATCATAGGAGACACGCCCTGTTGTAAGTGGAGAGGTCACCCAGACATCCTAGACTTTGAGCTGCAGTCAGTGCAGACTGGACCTCTGGGTGACCTCCTCGGTGGAGGTGTGAGAATGTTCTGTGTAGGAGAGGAAGAACGAAATCCATATTTGGATACCAGAAATAGGGACATTGGCAGCGACGATGATAGGCATTTATTAAACCAATTCATTTGCCTGTTGAGTACCTAAGAAGACCACATTGCTCACTCTCCCATTGGATCAGAAGAGCTACAGGACTGAGTTCTGGCCGACTGGATCTGCCAACAGGAAGTGGCATGCACCACTTTTACACCTCACCACCGAACTCCTTGCATAACCATCCATGTTCTTTCTCTCAAAGGAAGATGCTTTGTGTTGTGATGGAAGGAGCCTCTTTATATGCTCCCACCCAATGCCCTTTCCACCAGTGACTATGGCTGAGCGATAACATTTTGTTGTGTTTAAATGAGACTTTATTCTTTATTTCTTACTGCAGGACAACTTAGTCTAGCCTAATTAACACAATCAATCAACTTTTCTCCATTGGATTATTATTTTTGGACTTACCATGTATTCATTAATATTGTCCAACTTGAAAATACGTTGTTCTTGGCCTCATGCCTCCTCTAGCACATTTCTCTGTTCTCTATTCAAAGAACAACTTTGTAGGTCTTCATGCAAAGTCTCTACTTCCTTTCTCTCCCATTAATTCCAAACCAAGTGGTCATTTCTCTGTTCTTATTTAATTTGAATTCCTGCAGAATTCTTAGAGGTTCAGCATGCTCTTGTCTTTGTTTTTTTCCCTACTCTATTAGCATTTCTTCTAGGTCTCTCTTGCTGGCTTCATCCTTCCCCAAGCTCACAATGTAGGTGTGAACTATAGCTTCCCCTCTTAGCTATCTCATTCACACCATTGGTGATCTCATTCATGTCTGTGCCTCTAAGTATGCATGTTTAAATTAGTACTAGAGCCCTGGTGCACAAAATTTGTGCAAGGGGGAGAGGGAGTTCCTTCAGTCCAGCCTGCTCCCTCTCCAATCTGGGACCCCTTGATGGATGTCCAATTGGGACCCCTTAAGGAATGTCCGACTGCCAGGGAAGATCGGGCCTAAACAGGACATCCCTCTCACAATCCAGGACTGCTGGCTCCCAACTGCTCAGCTACCACCCATGCACAGGCCTCTATCCTATCTAATAAAAGAGTAATAAACAGATTGATCATCACTCCAACACACAAGATGAATGCCCCCATTTGGTCACAAGATCCTGCCCCCATGTGGACACAATATGGCTACCACAAGATGGCCATCAGGAGAGAGCAGTTGGGAAGGACCAGGCCTGTGCATGGGTGGGAGCCAACTGGTTTGCCCTGAAGGGTGTCCTGGATCAGGGTAGGGGTTCCCTTGGGGCATGGGTCGGCCTGTGCAAAGGGGCTGAGGTGGTTTGCAGGCTGGCCACGCCCCCTGGCAATCCAAAGGGAGGACCTGATATCTGGGATTTATTTATCTTCTACAATTGAAACTTTGTAGCCTGGAGCAGAGCCAAGCCTTCTGCTGGCACAGCCATTGAAACTTCGTTGCCTTAAGTGGAGGCCTGGGCCAGCCAGAGTTAGTAGAAAGCTTGGCTTCCTCCATCACCAGGGTCAACCCAATCCTCCCTCCTGCTCTCTCTGTGGCCATAGCCATCTTGGTTGGGTTAATTTGCATACTTGTTTTGATTGGCTGGTTGGCCTGGCTGGTGGGTGTGGCTTATTGGTGTAGTGGAGGTACAGTCAATTTGCGTATTTCTCTTTTGTTCAATAGTATAACCCAAATCCATAGGTCTGTCCCTAAAACTAACCTGAGCACAAAATTCATATATTCAACTGTCCACTTGATATCTCTATATGAAGACATAATTGACATTTCAAACTCAGCATGAACAAAACAGAATTATTAATAGCCCTTTCCATTATATCTCTTCTTTCCCAGGATTTCCCATCTCTTTACATGAATCACTGTCCTCAGACCCATAACCTTGGATTCCTCTTTGACTCTCTTGTGATTATTCATCTTTTCCTCATGCCTCCCAGCCAATGAATCGGTCATTTCTCCTCACCACCCCCACTAACCAAACTGTAACTGAAGCCTCCCTCACGGCTTGATTTGATAATGCCTCTCAGTTGGGCTTGTTTTCCTTGCAATCTCCTCAGAGCAGTCAGTGGAATTTTCTGGGTAAGTAAATCCTGTATCACCCTCCTGCTAAAGGTCTTTAAGAGTCTCTGATTGCAACTAGCATGAAATCCGGGTTTCTGGCTTCGCCCAGATTGTGTGGAGTTTTACACAAGCTGCTCCCTGCGGGACTCACCAATCTCATCTCCCCAACGTGCCCTCTTACTTAGTAAATATATCTTCTGCTCTCCTCGTCGCTCCGTCATGTTAAGTTCATTCTGTCTCAGGGCCTTTGCATTCCCCATTCCTTCTGGCTGGAAAGGTTTTCTTCCAGATCTTTCTTTCAGACCTTATGACTGCTTCCTTCTCATCATTCTGGTCTCTGTTCAAATGTCCTTGCCTCAGACAAGCAAACACACCATCTCTGAGTCATTTTCCATCCTTTTAATAAACTACATTTTCTTCAGAGCATGTATGTACCTGGGTCTGAACTCATAATTCCTCTTTATGTGTAAGGGACTCCCTCTAAGGAGGTTGGACTATATTTTAATAAGGGATGTCCAGATATCCTTGTTTCAGAGAAACGAATGGACAATTTCTGAGTCATATTTAATCTCTTTCACAACTGTATTTTACTCATAGCAGCCAGATCTGAAATTATAATTTCTCTTTATATCTGACTGATTCACTCTAAGGAGGTCTGACTACATTTTAGATAAGTGATCCACTGTGCCTATTTTAATTTTATAATTATTTATTAATCAGTAAAGAAAAGTTTGTCTACTTAGCCTTTTTACTAGGGAATTTCAAGCTAAATATAACGAGTCTGGCAGAAATTGAAGAGGTGCTGGCTTTTGTGCAGAGAAATCTAACAAAACCGTTGGTTCGAATAATTACTTAATCATAGTATGCCAGAGCTTGAATGCCATCTGATTATAGCTCCGTTTCAATTTACAGCCAAGCTCCTGGTACAGCCAGCTCTTTGAAATGCCATAGCAACATTGCCGGCCGGAGCATCTTACTTTTGGTGAAAAGTGGTTTCTATTCTCTCTGATTCTTTGGGCATCACTTTCATTAAATTGCAATCAAGTCCAACATCTCTATGTCATCCCACCTTTATTTTATTTTATTTTTTAATATATTTTATTGATTTTCTACAGAGAGGAAGGGAGAAAGAAAGTCAGAAACATTGATGAGAGAGAGACATGGATCAGCCGCCTCCTGCACGCCCCACAGTGGAGATGTGACCGCAAACAAGGTACATGCCCCTGACCAGAATCAAACCCGGGACCTTTCAGTCCGCAAGCTGACGCTCTATTCACTGAGCCACACCGGTCTTGGCTCATCCCACTTTTAAAGCACCCATACCCTGCTCGATAGAGTGCACCCTTTCGGTCTTTAGAGAGATACCCATGCAACCCTTTAGTGATGGAGGCTTCAGTCCTCAAATTGCTCTGCTCTGCTCCACTCACATGTGTCAGCTCTTACTCCTGTTCTTGTTCCAGCTGTTGACCCTCCAGTCCTCATGGACACATGACTCAGTTTGCACAGGCACTTCCAAGGTTATAGCATCAGTCCACTCACCAAGCTTCTCTTCATTGCAACCCTGGCACCTCTTAATCTTGAATGCCATCCCAGGGTAGCTGTTTCTGAGCATGCAGCCTGGGGGTTAGGCTCAGACATGGTCTGACTTTTAGTATGTTGTCCTACAGCCTGAAAACTGTGATGTTAACAGGAATTCAAATGCTTAGTAGCTCACTAGATGATTGTTCTGTATGTTTTCCCTACCATCTTTTTTTCCCTTTTTAATTAAATGTTTATTTTATTTCACTTTTTCCATCACCATTTATCCCTTCCGTGCCTTCTTCCACCTCCACCTGTCTCCCGCCACCCCTGCAATTCCCTAGAGTCTTAACTCCTGCCATTAAATCCTCATCTGAGAAACCTTAACAATCCTGGGTGGGTCAGGATGCTTTCAAAGATGACAGCTGAGGCTCAGCTAGTCCAGATACCTCCCAGAGAACTAGTTTGCTTCTAGATTTCTTCCTATTGGACTGACCCACGTGGCCAAAATCCTGGGAGATCTAATCTGAATTAGCACTATCCTTTTGAAAGGGTCAAAATCTCTAAAAATAAAATTGTGAGTTTGAATAATATATAGAGTCACTTGAAGAGAAAACCTCCTTCTTATTCTTGACATGGAGGTCTGTATTAGTTTGCAAGGGCTGCCATAAATACTCCAAACTGGGTGGCTTAAACAAAAACATCTCTCTTTCAAAGTTCTAGAGGTTAACAATCTGAGACCAAAGTGTCCTCAGGATTTGTTTCTTCTGTCGTCCACCAGAGAAGGATCTGTTCCTGACATATCTTTTTGGCTTTCATAGATGGCTGTCTTCCCCTGTGTCTTCAATGCTGTCTGCTCTCTGGGTGTCTATGTCCATATTTCCAGGCCTATTGGACTAGGTTCCATCCTAATGACCTTGTTTAAACTCAGTTACCTCTGTAAGGACTCTGTCTCCAAATAGCAGTCACATTCTAAGGTCCTGGATGTCAGGACCTTAACATATGAATTGGGGGTGGGGTCGTGATCGATCCCATAACAAGATCTTTAACCTTTTGAGAAACATTTAATTCAAAGTTAAAGTCTGCCTATTCCATGACCACCTGTAGCTCAATGAGTGCAGGAATATGAGCACCTTATTTTGTTTCTGCCTAAAGATGTTTGCATGGACCCTTTTCTCAGCCTAGATTGTTCCTCTCTGCATGGCCATCTGGCTTCCTCCATCACTTTTTCAGAACTTTGATTAAATTTCCTTTAAACAAGCATCTCCCAATGGTCAATTAGTCCATTTATCTTACCCCTTCCACCTGCCACTCTCTATCACTTTACCCTGGTTGATTTTTGGCCATTGCACTAAATTTTGAAATGTTTAATTGAAAAAAAATAATAGATGATAACAACCATATCTAACAATCATTGAGTGTTTACATATATACTAGACCCTCTCTAAGTACTTTATATAGGGAGAGGCAAAAGTAGGTCTACAGTTGTTCACATGGAAAATAATACAAAATACCTGAGAATGTGAACATGGACACTCATGTTATAGGATTAGTTAGTTATATGATCAGTGGTTCTTGTTGGGAAGGGTCCATCAGAATCAATGGGGAGCTTTTGAAAACTATACCTGCCTGGCTTCCAGACTCATGGAATTAGAACCCTTTAAGGACATGTGCAGCCCTGTGAGTTTTGAACTTTGCACTTGAAACTATACCAACTGGTGGAGGAAGGAAACTTATGGCCTTGGAGGTCAGAGTGATCATTACTCTTTCTTATGTTGTGGAGCATACAGTAGGTATTGGTATCAGCATGACAGCATTCAGACCATGGTTCAATCCTAGCTCTGTCCTTGCTTTTTGTGTAAATAACTTAAACTACCTGAACCTGAGTCCTCTAATATAGAATGAATATAATATTTTCTATTTCATCAGATTGTTCTGAAAATGAAAGGAAATCATATATGATTTAGTACAATGTACAGATCAGAAGTAAATCCTTAATACTTAAAAACTACTCTACTTAGAAAACTCATAGGAAAATGAAGGAATGGCAGAAACAATTTTTTATTTTTGTAAGTGTATTAAAATCAATTTTGGGGGATATCTACCTGAAAAACACTTCTATGCCATAATTTACTACTTTTAAGCACATATGAGTATAACCCCTGGTCAAAGTTTTCATCAATGGAATCGCAAATCTAGCAAGAATTCAGAAGTTATTTCTACTCAGAGACTGTTGGGGATACTATTAAGTAACAATGGTCAGTATCTCCCCCATCAATTACCAAAGACCACAGTGGTTTCAGCCATAGTTGCAAGGTTATTACACTTTTTAATTTGGTCCAACATGAATAGTTTAGAAAGATCATTGGGGATTGTTTTATTATCCCCAAATCATCCTAACATCCCAGCAGCACAAAAAGTCACCCATAAAGGAGATTCAAAAAGAGGAGCTCCTAGCAGCCCAGATTGGTTCTCCATCATATCATCAATTCAAAAAGGGTTACACCCTCACGATGCTGTCATACCAGAATCCTGCAGGAAATCTGAGCTTGCCATCCTTGGTCCTTGACTTTCCTGGAGCTTTGCAGATGCAAAGGTGTGTCCGAAACCAAACATTGTTCTCACTAAATGGATATAAACAGGAAAACAGAAGGCTGGTCAACTTTAATTGCTCTGAAAGGTCAGAGGTAATTACTCACTGTTTAGATGAAAACATTGCTAGCTGAAGCAGCCTCTACCTGTTTGTTTCATGCTAATTTCTGTTTTATTATTTCCTGCCTAAAGGCTAGGGGTGTGTCCCAAAGCCTTAATAAAAGGGAGTAAAAAGCCAGAGCAAGTGGCAGTCCTTTCCACTAGAGGAAGGCTCCCGCCTGGCCCCCCAATATCGCCAAATTAATATTTTCTGGTCTCTCATTTCGTTTGTGTGTGGCCTCCTTCAGAACCCAAATCCTGAACCGGGAACCCTGAACCACGCGGGATGTGGAAAGGGGCTCCCACAAAGGTGATTAACTTGCATTTTGAATCACTTACCCTTTCTGTTGTTCACTAGGCACAGTTGAAATGGAAGTCATTTGCATAACTGAATTTTCCCTTCTTCGGTGTTTTGGAGGGAGCCCCTTGTTGTGAGTTATTCCATAAGGTAAATTATCCTAATGGATTCACTGTGTATGAAAAATTAACAGATGTTTGTGGAAGTCGAAATCTATTTTGCTTTGTTTAAAGATGTGATTTAAGCTCATCTGTCTTCAAATAGCTCCAAAATGATTCAAATAAATAACTAGTCAACCACAGAGCATGTTGCTAAGGGAAGGCTGTGCCCGGAGGAAATTTGTATGCTAAGTTGTATATTAATTTTTCAAAGAAATGAACGATTTTCATTGTTTGAGGTGTTTACCATTTCTAAGAAGGGCTTGAGCCCACACCTTTGCTGAGACTTTCTGTAGCATCTAGAAAATTGAGACCACAAATTTGCTGGCGGGAGCGGTGTTCTATATTAGGAAACGTGCACATTGGCAAATGGTCAAGGGAGTGCTTGCTACCTGAGTGCAGAGGGCCACGGAGGCCTCTTCAAATTTAAATCTCCGATTTGAGCTGGACGCAAGCGGTGCAGTAAACCCATTTATCTCACCCACGCTTGGCTGAAGTCGGAAGGAAGGTAATACTGGTACTATCTCCATCTTGCAGTTTTGGACGTATATATTTGCAAATGGGTCACTGTTTAAACATATTTGTACCACAAAGAAAGTATAGCCTCCAACTGAGTAACCTGATGGAGACAGTATCATCTGCCATGCACCTATTGCAGAATATTTACTGTGTAGTGATGTGGAGGGAGTCAGACAGGCAGGAGCAGAGGAGGCATGATAGGCCAGGTATGGAAGGTCACCAGGCAGGAAAGCCCTGGGTGTCCAGTAACAGACAATTGTAGGTGGACCACACCCTCAGGATGACCTTTCCTCCCCTAGCATGTCGCTGGTCATTCTTTTTTTTTTTTTTTTAATATATTTTATTGATGTTTTACAGAGAGGAAGGGAGAGGGATAGAAAGTCAGAAACATCGATGAGAGAGAGACATCGATCAGCTGCCTCCTGCACACCCCGAACTGGAGATGTGCCCGCAAGCAAGGTACATGCCTCCAACCGGAATCAAATTTGGACCCCTCAGTCTGCAGGCTGACGCTCTATCCACTGAGCCAAACCCGTCTCAGCTCGCTGATCATTCTGTGGACAGTCTTAGAGGAGGAACAAGTGGGTCAGAGAATAGCCTCCCACACAAGCTCTTGTATGACCACTCCCTTAAGCATCACGCCCTCAGGAAAATGAGATTCTAATCTGCATCACATGTTCTTGGAAGCAGAGCCACTGTCTGTAGACCACTGAGACAGAGTTTTAGTCAAACTGAAGATAACATCTAGACCTCAGTTGTGTTTTAGTTCCAGGCCCAGAAAAATAGCAAAACTAGGCGAGAAAATGCCATAGCTGACATCAGGGCAGCTATAATGACTAATGACCCCCTACCTTGGCGCCAATCAGTGGAGACCAAGGCCATGAGAGGACACACCTGGAAAAGCTGATGGATATTCTGTTGAGATCCTCACCTGGGACCTCCATTAAGGTCCTTGTCTTTAGAGAGAGGATAAAAACCTTCAGGACCAAAACTCCAGGTTGCTGTCTCTCTGTCTGTCTGTCTCTCTTACTGCCATGCCCATACCCTTCCTCACCCACTTCTTCCCCCACCTCACATGCTCTCTGGACCACGCCCCAGCTTTTTCCCTCTTCTTCCCTGAGGCACATATATTCTTGCTGGATTTCTCCTAAGTTTCAAAGCCCTTCATTGGTCTCTGTAACTTGTCCCGTGCAGCCCAACGGGCTCACTTCTTCCATGGCTCACTTTTTCTACCTCTGTGACTTTCTAAATAACTTTTACTTTTAGTTGAGTCTTGGCTCTGAATTTTTTCTTAGCCAGAACTCAAGTACCAAGTTGCTGAACCAAGGTCCAATTGCCAGTAACCTTCTGGTGCCGTTTTGCCACTGATAGTAGGTATATTCAGGGTTTTATAACCTAGGATAACAGGCCTAGGATATGTATATTCAGGGTTTTATAAACTAAGAGGCTCTGTCACAACACAATACACGTCTCCTCGGGCTATCCACGGCTAAGAAATGTATTCAGAGCAGTTTTAGATTTATAGGAACCAACTACCTACTTTCCTTTGAAAACACATTTCTGTTAGCTATTGTACAGAAATGTCTGAAGCAGGCAGCGTAAAAGTTAAATATTTAAGTATTTTTTTAAGCTTTCCTGTGGGGAAGCATGAGACTTGGTTGGAAAGCTTGTATTCCAGGAAAAGGGATGAGTGTAGAAGTCCACTTGCCCTATTTATTGGAATTCTGACTTAGGAGAGATTTAGGGGAGTGTTGAAAGCGGCACCCCTAATTATTCCTTGACCTTTCCAAACAAGTCTGTGCATGGGCAGACTCACCTCTAGATGTTTACTGGAATCTTTATGCTTATGCAGTTGTGGACGTATATATTTAATCCCTGTATGCCCTTGCCTAGAGGACAGTGTGAACACAGGTGTCTTCCAAGATTACTCACCGTAATGATTGTGTCTAAAAGATAAACTTTATCTCAAACTGTAATAAAAGCCTAGCGAGGCAGGCAATCAGAACTGCTTGGTCCCTTGAGCCAGGCAATCCCTTAGCCCTCTCTTTCACAGTGAAACCGTGTCAGAGTAATCTGTGCAACCATCGTTCAGGGGCTGCTGGTCAGCCCCGGCAAGGATTATAGGTTACAATAGTCTGCAAAAAGCCCTTTAATTGTTTCTTGGTAACTGAGGCACCATTCGACTTTAATAACTGTTTAAACACTGTTTTACACCGAGTGGCCAGATTATTATGACCACCTGTTTGTAGGCAAATTAACCATACACTGCATCTTGTGGGATATGGAAGCCAGAGGCTTGTTCAAACACTTTTGCTGCCTGCAGTTACCAAGATAAAATGTCTCCAATTCACACAGGAACACAGGATTGGACCATTGAACATTGGAAAAAAGTCATGTGGTCCGAAGAATCACATTTCCAGTTGCATCATGCAGATAGTAGAGTGAGAATTTCACGATCACAGCATGAAAGCATGCACCTCACATGCATGAATACAACCCTTTAAGCCGGTGGGGGCAGTGTTATGTTTTGGGTATGATTTGGGCCCTTTAATTCATGTGGAACAACGTCTGAATAGCACAACATACCTAAGTATCCTTGCTGATCAAGGTCATCCTATGTTGATGGCGTGTCCCAGTGGAGATGGCTTCTTCCAACAAGACAACGCGCCATGGCACGGTGCTCGTATTGTGCAGGAGTGGTTTCAAGAACATGAGGGAGGCTGTTTCATCTTGAAGTGTGTTTGCTGGTTTCTTTCTGAAAAAGCTGCATTTAATACCAGTCTTTGCAGGTGACACTCATCATGATCTCCCCTACTCAAAGGGATCATCCCTGGGCCTGGTTGCAAAGAATCATTCAGACAGGATATTCCAGTAAAATCTGCAGACGTCTCGTGATTATTTCTGGTATTACATTTCTCATCGTTCGTAACCTGATGGCCATTTATGACAGACACTGGGAGTCACAAGATGTCGCCAGGATCCAATTAGAATTGCCGAGGTGTCTCATTAACAAGGATCAAATCGATGCCTCAAAAAAATGAAAAATGGAAGTATGCCAAGTCAGGATGATCTGAAATTAAACCTGGACACCTTTGGGCTTTAGGGCCTTTTTGAAGTCTCTTGAGCATTTTTAAATAGAAATAAATTTGGGCTTTACAAACACACACACACACAAAAAAAAAAAAAAACACAAAACACACACATGAGGGAGACTTCACCCTGTTTAGATGGCCCCCACAATTACCAGATCTCAATCCATTGAGCATTTGTGGGGCAAAGTTAAAAGGGCATCCATCAGGCAGCTGCTTCCACCACCATCCAATCTCACAGAACTGGCAATGCTATTCACCAGGCCTGTGTCAGATCCCTGGCATCACCTTGCAGCATCTCATGGAGTCAATGCCAAGAAGAATCACTGCAGTAATGAAGGCAAAAGGTGGCCCAACAAAGTACTGATGGGCTGGTCATAATAATCTGGCCACTCAGTGTATATTGTTATTATTCTATGAACAACTTCTGTCCCATTGTGAAACCTTAGCTGAAAAACAATCCCCTTGAACGTGGAAAGCCTAAGAGAACCAAGGATTATATAATTTATAACAATTTACAACAGGCTCCTTAATTATTCTTGTATAACTGAGGCACCATTAGCTTTTAAAACTTTTTAAGTAACAAAGAGATTTGTTACTCCGTGGTCAGTAGCTGCTCTGTTGTGAAACCTTAGCTGAAAAAACAATTCCCTTGAACTTGGAAATCCCAAGCGGACTCCAATGACTGACTGCTCAGTTACTTTTATTTCTCTCCTCTTTGTGTTTGAAGGTTCTGCTGTGTCTCCTTGCGTTCTTTGGTCTGCACACGGGGCACCACCTTGCCAGGTAAACACCCGGGGATCTGCCCATGGACAGATGTGCTTGGAAAGGTCAAGGAATAATTAGGGGTGCCTCCTTCAACCCTCCCCTAAGTCTCCCCTAAGTCGGAATTCTAAGAAATAGGGCAGGTGGCCTTCCACACACATATCCCATTTCTTGGAATATCCTTCTTACAAGCTTTCCAAGCAAGTCTCATGCTTCCCACACCTTCCAACATTCTAAAAGTGGCCTTTCATTTAAGCTGGCTGTACTGGGCACTCTGCCTTGGACTTTTTGACAATAATAGATAAATAGGCAATTGAAATTCATACTTAATCGAGTAAGAAATTAATTCTCCATTTACCTCCATCCTGGATACTAAATTAAAACATTTTTTTTGTCTGCTGTTTAGAGTTCATTAGCATATTATTATTATAGTTAGCATGGTGGTGCAGATTAATTACACGTAATTTGGTTCTGACTCAACTTAAGTTTCTACTTCAGGGACACAAAAATTATTGAAGCCTAAAGAACCTCGAAGGCTTTCTGGTTAAACTCCATCATTAAAGAAAGAGAAAGAACGATTTGCATAAGGTCAAATTACTGATTAATGGCAGAACCAGAAGACAGGTCTAGGGGAGCTCAGATTAATTAGAATAATTAAAGTTAGCAAAACCCAGACCTATCAATAATTTTTTCCTGACAATATTTTATTTCACCAGTTTTCTGTTTTCACACAATTAAATTTCATTAACAAACCAAAATTACAAACAAGATCACAACTGTGTATAATCATATAAATTATAGGAATGCTTTGAATGAATCAGAATTCCTAAGGCGTATGGATTTCTAGAGACAGGAACAAAAGCGAGTGGGCAGGGGCGTGGCCTCCTGGGATTGCTCTCCAGGAGCCTCCTTCTAGGCCTTTCTTCTGAAGGTCGGCACAGCCTTGCTGAACAGTCTCTGCAGGAACAGAGTCTGAGCTGGCCTGGAGGTTGGCAGGTTTGGCTGTTTTCTAGACACTCCACAGGCCTGAAGAAAGAATTTGGGTTCTGCACTGGTCATAGTTGCATGTGTGCTTGTGTGGGGTTTATGCATGTTTGCGTGTTTGTATGTGTTTCTTCCTCCCTTAGAATCCCAGAGAATATGGATTAAAGTTCGAACAGTGAGGAAGTCCTCCTACTATCAGTAAGACTTTTTAATCAGATTTGTTCTTTACGTGAATATTTTTTTCATTTTATTCCACACAGTGTACACTTGGCATGGGCATGTCTATACAGTGGTACCTCGAGATAAGAGTTTAATTTGTCCCATAACCTTGAGGGGTGGGAAACTATGAGACACTCGAGTCGAGGTAAACTGGTGGGTCGTGTGCAGCCGGCCGATCCATGCGATTACTCCTATCTCAAATGTTGCTTGTATTTCAAAGCAAAAATCGCTTGCTTGATGGCTTATATTTCAAAAATCTCGTATGTTAGGGCACTCGTATCTCGAGGTGCCACTGTACTTTATTTCATATGATTTTTTTTTCTCCTATGAGACTGAATGAAGAAGGTTTCTCTGAGAGGTCTGTAAGTCAGGAGTTCAAAATACAACTCAGCACCGTGGACACTGCAGAGAGTTCTGGTAGGACAGCGCCTGGTTTTAAATCCCCCAAGTGCTGCTTAGAAGAGGCTGCTGTTTAGAACTGCCTTGAGGGACAAAGAAGGAAACTATTATTCTTGGATTTGTAATAATCCATGAGGATAACGAGGCTTATCCACATGTTTTTAGGGGTCACTCTGTAGTACATGGTCTGAGTTTGGATCCGGCTGTCAACTACGTGAGCTGAGGTCAAGGTACTGTACTTTTAACTCCCAGGCGGTGGCTCCACCCACAAGAGGCTTTTGATTTTGTGGCTGGATGAGACAATTTGGGACGGCTAAGAGAAGAGAAAATGGGTACAGAGTGATCTGTGAGTTAGCTTTCATAGTATATTCTTCAGATCTATTTTAGGAACCTCTGGTGGCAAAGTCTAACATGCCCTCAGGTGCCAGGATGATACTCCGAAAAGCGAAGGCTGGTACTGGGTTCTGAGCTGATGCAGGTCGGAGCTGGATTGCACGGATTGCTAAGCCTTCCTGAGACAAACAGCCCCAGGCCTGGATGACTATAGACTTAAGAGAATAAAAACACATGCCAAAAACGGTTTGGCTCAGTGGATAGAGTGTTGGCCTGCGGACTAAAAGGTCCCAGGTTCAATTCCAGTCAGGTGCATGTACCTTGGTTGTGGGCTCATTCCCAGTAGGGGGCGTGCAGGAGGCAGCTGATCGATGTTTCTCTCTCACCGATGTTTCTAGCTCTCTATCCCTCTCCCTTTCTCCCTGTAAAAAGTCAATAAAATATATTTTTAAAAAAACACACACAGAATATGGGGGGAGCGGAGGTTTTATTTTCACTCCTGCAAGTCAAAGAGAAGGAGTTTCTCCTAAACAGCTCTGGTCTCCAGCTTTGCAAGGATCCCCTCAGGCAGCGGTTCTCAACCTGTGGGTTGCGACCTCTTTGGGGGGTCAAACGACCCTTTCACAGGGGTCGCCTAAGACCATCGGAAAATGCAGATATTTACATCATGATGCATAACAGTAGCAACATTTCATGGTTGGGGGTCACCACCACATGAGGAACTGTATGCCAGGGTTGAGGCCTTAGGAAGGTTGAGAACCACTGCCCTCAGGGAATGGGATGAGTTGTCTGCGAGTCAGGTTGTTTTCCGAGCAGGATGCAAGGGTGCTTTCTCTCCCGGGTCCTTGCCCAGATGAATGTGAAGAATGAAGCCACGGACAAAAGGTGGTGGATGGAAAGGGTGGAAATCCACTGGAAGCAAAAAATCAAGTACCAAGCTCCTTTCTGCTAAGGTTTACACAGACTGCAGATCTTTGCCTCTTGATACTCCCTTCTCATTGGTCACTCTTTTGCAGAACAGCTTAAAAGCCCTGCCCCCGCTTGGCACCCCCACTTTGCTCTTCCCTCCAGTGGCAGAATTCTCCATCTCCTGTGAAAATCTGTTCTCCTCTTTCCCATTTGTCAGCATTTCTCTGTCCTCAGTGAAAGTCTGTCCCCGCCCCTTTTTTATGCTCAGACTCTGTGGCTTTCCCCTCTCTTCTGTGAAAGGATGTCTTCCTCTCTCTTTATCCTGTGGCACCTTTTCCCCTCTGGGAAGGTATGCCTTTGGGCAGCTCCACGCCCTCATCTCTGCCTTCCTCCCCCATGGACCCTCTTTATTCCTAAATCTCCCTAAAACTGCCCGTTTTATCCCTCAAACTCCGTTCATCTGGTTGGTGCCTGATAATCCTTGGTGCCAGCCTTCAGAAGCCCCGTTTCTTCTCCACATTGTTCCGTGCAAGGAGGCTGGGTCAGGGTGCCATTTTGCAGCTCCAACCTGAGAAAAGCTGCAGCACAGTGTTAACAAAAAATCCATTGAAAGCTGTAAAGATTTTTTGTGAGTTTATTTGAACCAAACTGTTGACATATGCCGGGAAGCAGGACCTCAAGGAATTGAGATAAGGCTCCCGAGAATGGCGGGTTACATCTGTATTGATCCATTGCCATCAAAGGAGGGACGTAGGTGGGTTACATGGAATTCATTGGTGATGGATTCAGGAGGTGGGAGAAAGGAAAGCCGAGGAAACCCCTGGGATTGGATAAAAGTAAAATGATGGACACATACTCAGGTGAGTGCAGCAACGGTTAACATGATACTGAAGGAATTTGTGGCCTCTGTCCTGGCGCCCACCACATCTGGTTGTGCCCCAGAAGCTCCAGAAAAAGGGAAGTTACAAGTTACCCAGACATTTCCAGGGTGTGTTATGACAGATGCAAAAAGACAGATAGGCTCAGTGAAGGTAAAGGTTGACCTTGTCAGGGAAGATACTGGCCTGGGATGTAACTGCCCACCATCACTGCCTTTAGTTCAAGTTTAATTTCAGACCATCCTTTGTGGTGACTTTAGGTCTCTGAGTTTGCAGACGGTCATGCAGGCTTCCCCTGAGCTTGTCAGGCCAGCATGTGGCCCCTTTCATCCACAATAGCAGCTCCTTGTTGCTACAAACTTAATCCCATTGAAAGGGGAATTCTTTCCAGCTTCCTCCATCTTAGGTGACTACTCTCCTAACAAGACAAAGAGACTTGCCAGTTACCCAACCCACCATTAGGTAACCCAGCAAGAATGTGCCGGGAGATAACCTAATAAGGCAAAACCACTTCTTCCTGCTATTAGACTGCTTCCTGACTCCACATCCCGTACCTGTGTAAGCAGACCCCGGCCCCTGCCTGGCCTATCAGGATGGGCCAACTCCCCTACCTGGCCTATCAGGATAGGCCAACTCAGTAATTCAAACAGCTCTCCGCCCCCCAACCCCCAGTCCATAAAACGGTCATGTAACAAAGGCCCGGGGCTCTCAGCCTCTGCTCTGTTTTCAGAGTATGTTGTGAGCCCCAGCATGCTGGTCTGAATAAACCCCTTTGTTTTTACATGAGATCGTCTCTTGGTGCTCTGTGAGTGCGGCTTGCGTTCCGGGCTTAACACCATATCACTGGCCAGTTTTTTAAGTCTCGGTCTTCCTGAATCTTCCTGTTCCAGAACTCAGGCCGGGAGGATATGGCTTCAATGCATTAGCTTTCTACAGCTCCAATGCCGCATATCACTTGCTGTAGCTTTATTTTTGACTCGTGTGTATGTTTTGCACATTGTGGATAAGTTCCTGATTAGTGAGTAAGTTCCATGATCAGTGAGGGGTGGGCACATATGTGTTTCTGACCCCAATCTAGCCCAGGGCCTGGCCCCATGTCCCAAGGCCACACATACAATTTATCAGAGGAAAGGGATGAATGAGTGTCAGAGACCCTTCCATTTTCAGTGTGTCTGGCTGTCTCGCCCTCTTGTTGGTTCCCTTGCTGAGGTCTGTAAAGCTCTATTGACAGCATGCCCAAAGTAGCCGGCTTGAACCAGTCCCTGGCTAAGGATTTTTTTAAAAATATATTTTATTGATTTTTTACAGAGAGGAAGGGAGAGGGATAGAGAGCTAGAAACATCGATGAGAGAAAAACATCAATCAGCTGCCTCTTGCACGCCCCCTACTGGGGATGTGTCTGCAACCAAGGCACATGCCCTTGACCAGAATCGAACCTGGGACATTTCAGTCCGAAGGCTGAGGCTCTATCCACTAAGCCAAACCAGTTTTGGCTGGCTAAGGATTTTAAACCCAGCAAAGCCCACTATACCTCGAAGCGCCACAACCCAAGAAGAGACAGCCCCTCATGTAACTGCATTCTATCCCAAAGAAAAGTCCCGAACCTTCCCATTGATACTGGATTTTTGGATTGGACCCCGGAATCTTTGTCTGCCGGAATGGAAGAATGAATCCATGAACAGAAGGTGGAGATTTACTGAAGAACAAGTACAGACTCCCACGTGGGGAGAGGGAAGAGTCCCACAGAATGGACTCCCAAGTGGGGAGCGGGAGCAGGGTCCCACTGAGTCCCTCTTCCCTTCAGCTTAAAAAGGCTGCAGATTCTGGTGCCTGGAGATGCCCTCTGCTTGGTCATTATTCCCCTAGACTGGTTATTACAGTACCGTATTTTCCGGTGTATAAGATGACTTTTTAACCCAGGAAAATCTTCTCAAAACTCGGGTGTCATCTTATAGGGCGAGTATATTTTAACTGGAAAAGTTGGGGGTCGTCTTATACGCCCAGCCGTGCTGGAAAATACGGTAACTCCTGGGCTCCAAGGTTGTGAGGTTCGACCTTCCTTCCTCATTGTTTCTCTATTCCCTTTGGGCTTTCTTCTCCTTCTGAATGAAGGGCTTCCTTCTCTTTATTCTGTAAATATAGACCTTTCTTGACTACTTCCAGTTCCTTGTCTTATGGAAATACACCTGCTGCTGCCTCCTTGTCTTATGGGGATGGAACTGCCCCTGGCTTCCTGGTGTTAGAAAATGTACCTTCTCCCAGTCTGTGGCCCCCTGCTTTTTCCATGGACCCCAATTCTAAAAAATCCCTAAGCTGCCTAAATCCCCCTAAAATTTCTGCTTCACCATCTTCTCTCTTCACTTCTAGCTGTGGGCTTGTGTGTTGTTGCTGTTTTTTTGTTTCTTAATATATTTTATTGAATTTTTTTTACAGAGAGAAAAGCAGAGGGATAGAGAGCCAGAAACATCTATGAGAGAGAGAGACATCGATAAGCCACCTCCTGTACGCCCCCTAATGGGGATGTGCCCACAACCAAGACACATGCCCTTGACCGGAATCCAACCTGGGACCTTTCAGTTCCCAGGCCAACGTTCTATCCACTGAGCCAAACCGGTTTCGGCTGGGCTTGTGTTTTTGTGGAGAACTCTGGCCCTGGGCTTGCCTCTGCCCCAGTGCTCAGCAGGCCTCCCGCACAAACCTCCGTGCTCTCTCTGCTGCTGGATTGGAAATCCACGCTGCAATGCCAGCAGGTGACCTTCTCTTTCCTTCCCCAGCCCCCTGGCGTGAGGGGACGGAGTGGGTCTCAGGCACAGCTCAGTGAGGCGGCTGTGTTGTCAGCCTTTCTCCGCAGGCGGTCGGAGTAGGTGCGGTGAAGAAATTAGTTACAAATAGAAAAGCAGGAGGAGGGTTGCTCTGTCTTCCTTGTACCCCTGGCTTTTCCCGCCTCTGGAGAGTGACAGGGAGCACTGTCTGTCCTCTCGGACCTGGGTTTTGCTAGGCTTTGTTACTTAACGCCCACAAGCTGTGTTCTCTGGGCTTTATCTCCTGCCCCTTCCCGGGGCTCCACGGATGGGAAATAGGCAAAGCCGCACAAAGGAAACAAACAGAAGCGGTGGCAGCTGGCCACCTGCCGCGGGCATTGAAGCTGCACCAGCCACTCTTCCTTTGAAACAGAGCTCGGTGCTGGAGATGCAGATCAAAGGGGCTTTGAAACACCCTTTCCTTTTGGGGTCTGGATTATGTGTCCCCCTCCCTGCTCCAGGCCCTGCTGTCTTCCTGCTGTCCCCGGGGAAGGACCCAGGGTCTCGGTCCCGCTTTGAGTGGCCACAGCGTTCTATGGCGGGGCCTTGCCAGCGGCAGCCAGCTCTGCGTGCGGCTCCAACACCGGGCCCCGGGCGGCTCCCTGCAGCGCGCCTACCTGTTCCCGTTCTTTCCAAAGAGGCGGTGTTTCTCCTCCGCTGTGGCAGGAACACGGGCTTCCTGCGGGAAACCAGGACAGGAATATACAGAGGGACAAACAGTTCACTCCTCATCCTCCCCCACACAGAGGTGAACTCTGCCAGCGTACTGGTACAGTTCCTTCTGGACCTTTCTGTTTTTAGCGTCTGTAGAGTTGGAAGTTTTCTGGCCTATGCCCTGTGTGTGTGTGTGTTTTTAACAAATATTTAAATCTTTATTGTTGAAAGGTTTACATATGTCCCCTTTCCCGCCACTGACCTCTTCCACACTCCCCCTCCCCCTGCCTCACCCCACACCAGACCTTTTTTTAAAAAATATATATTTTATTGATTTTTTACAGAGAGGAAAGGAGAGGGATAGAGAGCCAGAAACATTGATGAGAGAGAGACATCGACAAGCCGCCTCCTGCACGCCCCCTATTGGGGATGTGCCCACAACCAAGATACATGCCCTTGACCGGAATCAAACCTGGGACCCTTCAGTCCCCAGGCCGATGCTCTATCCACTGAGCCAAACCAGTTTTGGCTACACTCCAGGCCTTTGACACCCTGTTGTCTGTGTCCTTGGGTTATGCATATATGCATACAGGTTCTGCGGTTGATCTCTTCCCAAATCTCCCTATTCATCAGATATTGAGAAATCCCCAGTGGGGTTTGTATTTTGGGGTGGGGGTGTTCTAAAGGAGAAAGAGAGAGAGATATATAGATAGATAGATAGATAGATAGATAGATAGATAGATAGATAGAACCACTGGGCACAGAAGAAGCATAAAGCCGAGCACTTTATGTAGGAGTATCTCATCTCTGTGAACTCCCAGCCTGGTGCTTAGTCACAATATTTCACATTGAGATTCGTCTGTTTAATTAGGAAGAGAAGCCGGAGTCAACCACTGCTTGAGGGCAAACCACTGGTTCCTCTGAGAGGCATAACAGGTCAGCGCCTTCCAGTGAATCTTCTCCCTAAGCGTTGGCAGTCCGTTCACTGATGTGCACGCAATGGGAAACAGGTACCTTCCTGTGGGCACATGCAGGCTCCTGTGGGCTGGCGGTCCAGAGAGCCAAGAAGGGCTGGGGCCCAGCCTCTGCCCAACTCTCCTGCACCCCTGAACCGTGGCAGCGGCATGGAACAGGGAGTCGGTATAACCAGTGGAACCCCACAATTCAAAGGTCCTTGCTGCCTGCACTACTTGAGCAATTAAGCAGACAGTGTTGAATCACATATAAGCTTTTATCCCAATATTGCCAGCAATATAGAGAGCAGCGGGTCACCCACAAAAATCTTCTCTGCACCCCACCATAAGCCAGCTGCTCATATGGGGCAGAAGGACAAAGATGACATGGGGAAGTAGGCAGAGAGGTGTGTTCAATGGGCAGTTTACAGGTAATGGGGCTGGAGATTTGCAAAGGCCTGAGGGTGTGCCAAAGCTGGAGGTCCTCAAAGAGCTGGTGCCTCTGGGTTCTGCAAAAAGGTGGGTAATCTTTCCGTAATAGGCAGCTCCTGGACATGGAGGAGGGGCCCCATTTCCAGGTGCTCCCAGGTCCCGGGTGCAACCCCCGCCTGTCGGAAACCAGACGTTGTTCTCACTAAATGGATGTAAACAGGAGGCCAGAAGGCTGGTCAACCTTAACTGCTCTGATAGGTCAGAGCTAATCACTCACTGTTTAGTTGAAACATTGTTAGCTGAAGCAGCCTCTACCTGTTTGTTTCATGTTAATTTCTGTTTTATTTCCTGCCTAAAGGCTAGGGGTGTGTCCCAAAGCCTTAATAAAAGGGAGAAAAAGGCCAGAGAAGTGGCAGTCCTTTCCACTAGAGGAAGGCTCCCGTCTGGCCCCCTAATATCGCCAAATTAATATTTTCTGCTCTCTCATTTCATTTGCGAGCGGCCTCCTTCAGAACCTGAACCCTGAATCGGGAACCCTGAACCACGCAGGACGTGGAAAGAGGTTCCCACACCCGCCAGGTTAGACTGTGCCTTCTTTCACCAGAACGGAACAATCCGGTTAAAGGAGCATGATTCGTGTTTCTCACAATTCTAGCTGCTCGCCAGTATTCTCTTGTCATCAGGGACGCTCAGTGTGGAGCTCACGTTTGGTTACTGTGTGTTTCCCTCTGGCCAGTCCCTGTGTGAGTTGGCTCCTTCCCCAACACCATGAGGAGCACAGTGTGAGATGATCCCCAACATCACGGATACACCTTCAGGTGGAGAGGAAATGACAGCCCCAGGTGCAGCAGACACACACACAGCACCGTCCCCTCCTCTCACCGAGGATCTCAGGGACCTGGCCACGCTCAGGAGTAGATTGGGACCCGAGCCTGTTCCTTCCTAGATCTGAGTGACCTCGTTCATCCCCACCGCTGCCTTGACTCCTTTGTGAAGAGGGAATAATAACGCGCACCTCCAGGCTGTGAGGAGAATGCGAAACAGAATTACTTAATGAATAATTCAGCAGCCGTTTATGGAACACCCACCGCATGGCAGGTGGAGTTGCAGGCACTGGGGCAAGGAGGGAGCAGGCAGAACAGGGCGTGTTGTCTTGTGCAGTTAGTTGTCATACTGATGGGGACGTGGCAGAGAGGAAATGAAAGAAAATCTCTATGCTGTGCAGGCAGCTCAAAGGGGGTGATGTAATAGAAAGGACAAAGTGGCCACTGCAGTGTGAGGGGTCTGGGAGGGTGGAGGAGGGGACCCACAGGCTGGGATGTGAATGACAAGGAGCCAGCCACACAACCGGGGCCGGGAAGTGAGCATTCCCCAGAAAGGGAGCTGATCCAGAGAAAGCCACAGGCCGCAAAGGCTGAGTGTCACTTGTGTTCAAGCCTGTGACACCAAACCCGGACTCCATGCCTGACCTGATTGCTGTGCAGCCTCTCCCAGTCCGTCTGGAATTTTCTGGTTAGCATCAAGGAGGGAGTCTGTCTGTGGACAAAAGAAGATATCCTGGTCTGAAAATAACCCTTTCTTGGCCTGGCCAGGTGGCTCAAATGTTTCATGCCAAGGTTGCGGGTTCGATCCCCAGTCAGGGCACATACAAGAATCAACCAATGAAAGCATAAATAAGTGGAACAACAAATTGATATTTCTCTCTCTAAAAATAAATAAATAAATAAATAAATAAATAAATAAATAAATAAATAATAAAATTAACCCTTTCTTTTCTCTTTCATCCCCTTCTTCTGATAAAATCCTTCCATGTCTGCACCCTCTCAGACCTCCCTCTGGTCGCTCCATGGGGTTTGCTTGACTCAGGAATCACTTGCGAAGCCAATTAGAGCTTCACATTTACTCCGTTGAGTTTTGTTTTTATGAACTGAACACATTTGCAAAGCACATACGTGTAGAGGGAAAGCAGTGGGGGCGGCATGTTTGGGACCTGAAATGAAGTCAGTGTGTGTGGGGTCTAGACAGTGAGGAGAGTGTAGGCTCCGGAGATAGGGAGGAGGTGGATCACATGAGCTTTGATACTTCAGGATGAAGCATCCATCTTATATAAAAACTGCTGTTTGAAATTTTTTTTAAAGATTTGTATCTTTTTTTAATATATTTTATTGATTTTTTTACAGAGAGAAAGGGAGAGAAATAGAAAGTCAGAAACATCGATGAGGGAGAGACATCGATCAGCCGCCTCCTGCACACCCCACTGTAGAGATGTGCCCGCAAGCAAGGTACATGCCCCCAGCTGGAGTTGAACCTGGAATCTTTCAGTCCACAAGCCAATGCTCTGTCCACTGAGCCAAACCGGTCTCAGCTGCTGTTTGAAATTTTAAACTTGCTATTGGCTTCTGTAAATGCTTGTTTGCTTAAATAATAAGGAAAATGAGGCTATTGTCACTTCAGAGAGTTCATTAAACCTTCCCTGGACAAAATTATCAGTGCTGGCACCAGGCCAGGCCTTTGGTTGAGGCCTCAAGGCCTCAGCACATAGGGGCCCTTTAAAAACTTGCAAAGGGGCAGGAAACATCCATATTTGGGAGACAAAGAAGGTAATAACATATAAATATGGAAATTTTCTGCATGTGGGGGCTCAGAATTTGAGAAACATTTTCCTCTGGATCCGCGCGTATTAAATGTAACTCCAAACTCTCTGAGCATGGTTTGATTATTCTGGTTTTCTGTAACAAGGGAAACAATTTAGAGAAGGAAGGGCTTACATAGCTTGTGGATAATAAAATGTCCCCTCACAGTGTGATCTGATCATCATTTCCTAAGGAAGGATGGTGGAGTGGGCAGTCATGCCCCAGGCCTGTAACTTTTCAGTAAAAGGCTATTCTTGCCTTAAGCAAGCCCTGTCCTTTGCTCTTGCGCACCTCGGTTAACACACCTTTGAAACACCCCTTTGCAAACCTGTCCTTAAAACACCCACAGTCCTCCTTCTGTGCCCTCCTTAATCTCAAATGCATAAAAGAACCTGAACTGTGTTCTTTGAAGCATTTGTCTCAGGGTGTTACAATCTTGTTTCCTTTGGCTCAAATAAATTATAAAAATTTTCTACAGGTTTGGAGATTCCTCTGTTGACTAACTCTTGGCCCAAAGGTTCTCTTGATTGGGAGACATGTCTGTAGAAATAAAGAGCAAAGAAGGTTCTGGAGAAACCTGCTTCCTCCTCACCATGAAGAAGAGAGGTATGTTTTTATCGAATGCTGCTGTGCCAAATGGTCTTCACGGTAGAGAGTGTCTGCTCAGGTCAAGTAATGGGCCCTCAGAGGCTTCAAAGGAGGCACGACCAGCTGAGAGTGGGAAAATAGTTTTCAAAAGAAACCTTCCCTTTGGCTCCACTGGAGATGCATTTCAGTTCAGAGCAGGTCTCCCAGGTCAGGAATCCAGTCCTCAGAGAGGAAAGAAAGGCAATCTTTTTTTTTTTAATATATTTTATTGATTTTTTTTTACAGAGAAGAAGGGAGAGGGATAGAGAGTTAGAAACATCCATCAGCTGCCTCCTATCTACTCTCTACTGGGGATGTGCCCTTGATCAGAATCAAACCTAGGACCTTTGAGTCTGCAGGCCGATGCTCTATCCACTGAGCCAAAACCATTAGGGCTAAGAATGGAGATCTTAATTAACTGAAAAAAGCCCCCAAAGATAGACCAATCTGCCTTCAGTTATTAATAGTATTATTCTTCCATTTATGAGTTGCTCACAGATCCATCTGGGGATATTCAGGTCCGAGAAGAAAAGAATTGTGTTCCTCTTCTTATTTGCACGGATCCCTACGGCTGCTCCGAGGTCATTTTGCAAAATTTCAAGGAAGGCTAATCTTCCAGATGAGAAGTAATTACAGCTCTGGGTTTCCAACTGTCCAAGGCAGCTCAAACAGTTAATTGGCTCTGCTACCTTGGTCTCTTTTCCTGAGGCTTTCCACATCCCTCTGCTTCCTCGCCTACATCTTGGAGGATTTTCACAGTCCAGCAAGCTCTGCATATTGAGGTTACCTCGAAGGGTGGGTCTACCATCAGGCCACAGTGATTTCCAAGCCATTGCAGCTACGTTGGCTGGTTTTCTGTCGAGTTAAAGAGGGCTGAGTGGTCATTAGCCTCGGCGACATTTTTGTCAGCATGAGTGCGGCCCATGTGAAATCTTAGGCCCACAGTGATTAGAATTATTGTGTTCCATAAGAAGGATTGGAGAAACTCTCCTGGTTTAATTCATCATGATTAAGACCCAAAAGGGCATCACATTTATCCCAAGATGATAAAGGGATTTCTTGAAAAGAAAATTCTTTGAACACTTGGACAATAATACTTTGAAAACATCTATAGATATAAAAGCCCAAGTGACCATTATGAATGGTCAACGACTTGACTGGCCAGTAGCCATGATGCACCCTGACCTCTAGAAGCTGCCCCTGGTGGTCAGTGCTCTCCAACAATCAACCTCCTGCAGTCTGTCCCCTTTCCCCACTGCCAACTGAACGAGATGGGCCTGATGGCCAGCCAGGCTGAGGGATCCCACCTGTGTGTAATTCATGCACTAGACCTTTAATCCTATATAATAAGAGCCAAATATGCTAAGTGTCCAGTCATCCATTATCTGTTCAACCAATCAAAGCATAGTATGCTAAAGTCCCTCAATTGCTTGCTATGACATGCAATGACCACCAGGGGGCAGATAGTCAACCAGTTGCTATGATGTACACTCACCACCAGGGAGCAGATGCTTCAACTGGTAGGTTAGCTTGCTGCTAGGGTCCGGCTGATTGGGACTGAGTAAGATGGCCCGGACATGCCCTGGAGCCCTCCTGTGTTCCTTTCCTGGCTAGCCATCCTCCTACATCCCTCCCTGGTCCTGATCATGCACTAGTGGGGTCCCTCAACCTGGCCTGTGCCCTCTAACAATCCAGGACCTCTAGTGGGATGTCAGAGAGCTAGTTTCAGCCCAAAGGCAGAATGCTCAGTTGCTATGACATGCACTGACCACCAGGGGGCAGACACTCAATGCAGGTGCTGCCCCTTGGTGATCAGTGTGCTCCCACAGGGGGAGCACTGCTCAGCCAGAAGCCAGGCTCATGGTTGGCCAGCACAGCTGTAGTGGCGGGAGCCTCTCCCACTTCTGTGGCAGCGCTAAGGATGTCTGGCTGATGGATGTCAGACACCCCCCTTGGCCTCCCAGACTGCGAGAAGGCACAGACCAGCTGAGGAACGCCCCCCTCAAGTGCACAAATTTTGTGCTCTGGGCCTCTAGTGTTATAATGAAAAATGTCAAGCATACACAAAGAATAATGTTACAACAAACCTCCATGTGCTCATTGCTTAATCTTTCCAATTGTTAATATTTCACCAATATTTTTGCATTTCTTTCCCTTCTTATTTTTTCTTTGCAATTGTGAGACATCCTATTATTTTTATGTCAGATCAAATAATTGAATTGATACCACCTTCCCTGGGAACTGACCTTTAGGTCACTTCGCTATGGACATTTACTTTTGCTTAGACCACATCCTCTTGCTAAGACCAACATCCTTCCCCTCTGGACCTTCCTAGGAGTTAGACCAACCCAGAGAATTCTTTGCCCAGAAAAAGCCAGACTAGAGTCCTTCAAACCTCTGACTCCCTATCTCTGGGTGTTGGTGGCATTTGGGGGCTCAGCCCATCTGGTGTGTAGATGTCCTAATAAATTTATAATCCCTCGCCACTTTTGGCCTCGTGGATACCTCCTTTGGTGAACCTAACCATGATCTCATCCTTAAATTCTCCACGGTATGTCTCCAATAGATAGAAAATTTCCACCTTGACATTGTTACAGGTTGGGTTCCCTGGAAAGCAAACTCTTAGACGAGCAGAAAGCTTATTACAAAGTTCTTGGGTCAGCATCTGTAGCAGGAAACAAAAGGAAGGAAAGGCAGTCACTTTAAAGAACTCAGCTGGCTTTCATGAGAACGTGCAAACTTGAGAGCTTCTTAGAGTATGCGGGGAGAAGACTGGGCCTTTAAATTTCTGTCCTACTCCCTCATTGACCAGACTCTCCTCAGGAAGTGGGTATGACCTTGAAGTAGGCGTCTCTCTTCAGCCAATGGCAATTTGAGGATAATTTCTGGAGAGGATGAATAGCAAGCCTGGGGCTGTTAGCTGGCACTACTCCTAGAAGCACAGGGAATAAGTTCTAATTTCTGAAGGGGGGTCGGGACTGCTCATCATAGCACCCACTACAGACATCATTATACCTAATAAATGATCAGTAATTCTATACCATTTTCTAATGTTATCAACACAGGGTCCTCAAAGGGAAGAGTTCTGTTCCATTAAGTTAAAAGGTTTAAAAGGTTCCTTTAGGCCCTGACTGGTTTGACTCAGTGGATAGAGCATCAGCTTCAGACTGAAGAGTCCCGGGTTCGATTCCAGTCAAAGGTTGCAGGCATATCCCTAGTAGGGGATGTGCAGGAGGCAGCTTATCGATGTTTCTCTCTCATTGATGTTTCTAACTCTATCCCTCTCCCTTCTTCTCTGTAAAAAATCAATAAAATATATTAAAAAATAAGTAAGTAAAAGGTTCCTTTAAGTCAGGTCTATTAGGAATTTTAACTATGCAAAGGAGCATCATGACTCTCCAAGAGAGTTATTAAATATGCAGAATTTCCAAAATGTATTGGACCACCTGACGTGGTTTTTAGTTTTGCTTTTATTTTTAATTTCAGGGACTTATCTCTAAAAGCAATGCCTCGGATCACTGCACAAGCAGTGAAAACAGAAGTTTTTATTTTACAGTGTTTGAGTATAGCTAAGGCCACGACAGTCTTGCATGGCGAAGGAACAGAATGTTTGGAGTGGAACCATTCATCATAAGAGTAATAAGAGTACATGTCACTTGAAAATCCAGTCCTTCAAAAGACAGCTGAGGATTACATAACATTCAAAGACATTTTGTGGCTAGAACAGGACATGTGCTAAAAATGCTGTCCACTTTATCCCTAACACATTTCCCTAACACAGCTTTATGGAATGGTCATGTCTTCACAGGGGAAGGGTGGCAGAAAGTATGGGGATGGTGAAGAGTCTTCTCCTGGATGCTATGAAATTATTTGTAGGTTGTTTCTGAGCTTCATTTATAACTGCTACCCCCGTCTTAAGAGGCCAAGGAGCTGGAAAGAAGTGCTATTCTAGGGTTTAGTGGAAGGTTCATAAATCAGTACACTCCAGCTGTGCACACAGCATGGCGCCAGGCATAGGAAATAAAAGGGGAGATGAACTTTTCTCCCTTAGGCATTTATATTGGGATGAGGAAGGGAGAGGTGACAATTAATTCCATGGAGGAAAGCAAGGCAACATGTATGTAAACAATCTTCATTTTGTTGTATGGTGCTTCTCTCGGGTATCTTGAATAAGTACTACCTCAATGAATGTGTACATGTAAGTATGATTTCTATTTCATAGAGAGATGGAAAAAATAACTACTAATCACACAGCTAGTAAGTGAAGGTTTGGAAAGAAAATTCAGACCTTGTGATGGTAACCACCCCAGCTGAGGTAGACAATAGTGGGAGTTCAGAATTCGGAAAGAATTGATGGGGAGAAGATGGGGAGTCTGAATTAGGTTTATAATCGGCGTAAGATTTTTCTTGGTTCAGCCATTTGAAGGGTTGGATCCCTTCCACTAGGAAGTAAGACATTAGACTTCATGTAGGAGTTTATGATGAGAGGCATGCTTATCTATCTCTCCACATCTGTGGGGACACTTAGGCGTTTTCCAAATGCAGGGGGTTGTTATACTGCTTCGAGATACAGCGTAATGTGGAAGGAGATCCTAGATCTGAGCACAGATAGGACTGCTATTAGATTCTAGGTCTACTTACTACCCATGTGTTTTCATGTATCACATTTAGAATGTTAGTTTTCTGATCCATAAAACTGGCATAATAATGCCTACATAGGGTGTCTGGGAAGACTAAATGATGTGTTGTCTAGGATGAGCATGATACTTGGCAGGCACTTAAATATTATTCTTCTTTCTTCCTCCCCCCTTATTTCTTATGAAATCACTTCTCTTCAGCCCAAGAAGTTGTAGTATCAGGGCAAGATTTTCAGTTTAAAGTAGAATTTCTGGTCTTCTCCTCTATCCACACCCTCCTCCTCCCCCCATCCCATTTCCTGGGAATCCACACAGTGCGCACTGCTAAAGATCAGCTGTGCACTCTACTGAGTTGTTTTATAAATTGGTATGTGAGTATCTGAAAGGATTGTGTTTCTCTGCCATATCTCATTCACAGTTTCCTTATTCGGTAGTAAATAGTAATAATCGAAGCTACAAATAGCTGGTGGTTATTATGGCCAGTTAGGTGTTTGCTGGCTGTGATGACTTTACAAGATAGGTGCTGTTACTCCCATTAGAGTGAGAACACTTTTGAATTTTGGATGAGTATATTTCCCAAGATCCCAGAGCTGGTAAGTGATGGAGGAGGCCTTCAACCAGTTCTCTGTGACACCAAAGTATGAGAGGTAAAACCTTTGGGTGCCCAAAGCTTGAGACATGGACTCTTAATGAGTCTAGTGGGCTAGGACTGGTTGGGTGTAGGGAAAAGAGAGAGTTGAATATTGGAGGGCCTGCTTTTGATCTAATCTAAGTCTACTCTAACCAGATGCCTTGGTCAGAAGTTCAGGTCAAGTTTGCTTTAGTAAATGGGTGTATGTATTTTCCTCACCCAAGGATATGTGTAGAGAGAGAGAAACATCCATGTGAGAGAGAAACATTGGTCTGTTACCTCCTTATGTGCCCAGACTGGGATTGAACCCACACCTAGGTATGTGCCCTGACCAATAATTGAACCTGGGACCTTGGAGTGTATGGGATGATACCCCAACCAGCTGAGCCACGTGGCAGGGCAATAGATGAAATGTACTGACCTCAATCTGTCTTTATATAACTCTGTTTCTGTTGGTCATCCTTCTCATATTGAAGACATTATCCCGATTTGACTCAGGATATTTACTAGAAATAACTTTGGCCTACTTTTCTCTAAGCTTGTGATCACAGAGAAAGAGGACATAATTCCATAAGATCCAAGTTGGAGTCTCCATATGAGTTATTGTGGATTGGAGGATGAATAACTCATCAGCTTGTCAAGATCATGTTCCTCTAACCTTCAGGATGAAGTAGAGTGGAGGGGAGGCTAACTTCCATGGAAAATAAGTCGAATATGACACAAAAGGAAGAGACCCTCAGCAGGAAAATATGATTTTTCTTAACAATACACCTCTTTCACCTGTCTCAGCTTCAGTGTTGGTTCTCTTGTGAAACTGGCCTCCGTACTAGGAGAGAAAAGAAAGAGGCAGGTCACTCCAGATTGGAAGGTGGCAGGTGTTATAAGCAAGGGCACTTACATACGAGGCTTTTCTACGGCGAATGGATCTCTGCACTCAGCTGCCAAAATCTCATTTACATAGAGATTCGGTCACATACTAGTCGTCTCAAGAGCACAAAACTCACTCAAGGCTGCAGGCATGAAGTGGCCCTTGTGTGGGAATGGTGGTGGAATGCACATTCCAAGGACAGGGGAGGTGAGGAGGACCCTCCCACTGCCCAGGTCTGGCTTGAGGGTCAGCCAGAGGTCATGTCCTCTGGATGACCTCCTCCAGCATTAACTGATTTCTCTCTAAGTTTCAATCTCTCCATTTATTATATATATATGTATATATATATATATATATATATATATATATATATATATATATTATTGATTTTTTACAGAGAGGAAGGGAGAGGGATAGAGAGTTAGAAATATCGATGAGAGAGAGACATCGATCACCCGCCTCCTGCACGCCCCCTACTGGGGATGTGCCCGCAACCAAGATACATGCCCCCGACCCGAATCGAACCCAGGACCTTTCAGTCCGCAAGCCGACACTTTATCCACTGAGCCAAACCGGTTTTGGCGATCTCTCCATTTATAAAACAAGAGCAGCTCTAACCAGTTTGGCTCAGTGGATAGAACGTTGGCTTATGGACTGAAGCGTCCCACATTCTATTCTGGTCAAGGGCATGTATCTTGGTTGCAGGCACATCCCTAGTAGGGGGCGTGCAGGAGGCAGCTGATGTTTCTCTCACATTGATGTTTCTAACTATCTCTCTCCCTTCCTCTCAAAAAAATAAAAATCAATAAAATATATTTATAAAAAAATAAAAGAAGAGCAATACTTTTCCTTGCAAAGTCATCATGAGTGACAAAATAAATAATCAGAAAGGAAGTTCTTTGTAAACTTCGCAGGCCTGTGGCAACACCCTTCCACGGGAGCATCTCTGAAAACCCGCTGTTTCTCTAGCAACCTTTGCTGTGACATATGACTTATTTTTGGTGCTTCCTTGCCATTCCATGATAGCAAGTCATGCAGCACACACAATTAATGAAAATGTTTGTGTCATTACTAGAATATATGTCCTCGCATTCTTTATCCTGAAGAGGAGTAAAAACGAGAGCATTAAAAAAAAAAATCTGGGATACAGTTATTTATATCTCATGTTTGCCAAATTCTCTGCCAATGTACAGCTTAATTTCGGGTTTACCTTAGAATGTCTCTGCTGAGAGGTGAAACGCTGGGTAACAAGCCCGGGATAAAAATAAACAGAGGGTTTGCACAAAGGGGAAACACAAAGCGAGAACACAAAGCTCAGGGACACGGGCTTGTACGTTTTAAGGTGAGCTGAAACCCGGCCTGAGGTTGTGAACCTTGGCGAGAAAGAAGGGCTTCCTCCTTCAAACGATTTGCCTTAAAATCGCATCCTACCAGAATATTCCGGCTAATCAAAGTGAACCTGGCGTGCTTGGCCTTCTGATCAAGAAGGAAATATTGCCGAAACCGGTTTGGCTCAGTGGAGAGAGCGTGGGCCTGCAGACTGAAGGGTCCCGGGTTTGATTCCGGTCAAGGGCATGTATTCTGGTTTCGGGCACATCCCCTGTAGGGGGCGTGCAGGAGGCAGCTGATCGATGTCTCTCTCATCGATGTTTCTAGCTCTCTATCCCTCTCCCTTCCTCTCTGTAAAAAATCAATAAAATATATTTTTTAAAAAAGAAGGAAATATTGAATTTCGAGAACTTCCTGCTCTAGCTGAAGAATTCTAACCCATTTATGAGAAAGCCATCTTCAGACAATTTCCCATTTGATGGATCATTTTCTCTGGCTCTATCTCTCTTAATGGAGTGTCAATTCACTTCAGAAGTTGTATGTGTCTTACCCTTGTAGCCATTGGTTTTTAGAATTTGCTAGGTTCTTTTAAAATTGGTTGATGGGAAATCAGTGTAATTGAAGAGAAAATAAGTTAGTATTGTGACTGGGAATAAGAAAATCCCATATTCTAATTCTCATTCAATTACCATTAATTTAAATAATAAATATTTGAGCACCATTTCTGTTCTAGGTGCCAGGGATAGAGTTTTGTATCAAATATTGTTCTTGCCTTCATGAAGTTTACACTTATCAAATGAAATGAGACACATCACCTGGGTATCACATGAATGGTTATCGCTGCAATTTTAACAAAATCAAATAGGGTAAAGGGATTTTGAGGGGTCTTGAGTATTCTTTCAGATAATTCTGGAAAGGGTTAATATTTGCAATATGTCTTGAAGAAGTGACAGAACAAGGCATGGATTAGGGGGAAGAATGCTCCTGGAAGAGAGAATAGTATGTGCAAAGGTCCTGAGGCAGGAGTTTACTTAAACTATTTAAAAAAAGCAACCAGGAAGCCAGAGTGATCAGAGAGGATTAACCTATGAAAGCAGGAATAATAGATAAGAAATAAGTTGGAGAGCAAGCTGAAACTTATATTAATTATATGGGGATTTATAGGCCTTGGTAAAACTTTCTATTTTATCTGTGTATAATGTGGTAAGCCATGAGCAAGGTAATGACACGGTGTGAGTTATGTTTTAGAAAGATAACTCCCACAGTCATCTGGAAAACAGATTGTGAAAAGTAAAGTTAGAAACGGCAGATCAGCAGGCGACTGTTACAGTAATTAGGATGTTCGTGGTTGCCGTGAGAAATGGTTTTATTTGACATATTTTATGTAAGTAGAGCCGAGGGATTTGATGTAGTTTTTCAGTTGTAGAGCTCTATTTACATATGTGACTTTGGAATATAATAAAACATAGCAGATATTTCGTGTAACAATTTTTTAAGCATACACAAACATAAAGTGAATAATAAAGGGAACTATGTATTACCACTCAGATCTAATACATGTAAGATTTTCTAATCTTGTTTTGCTTATGTCTTTCTCCTCCTCCTCCTCCTCCTCCTCCT
>PVJN01005429.1:0-82252 GCA_004026805.1 Lasiurus borealis | reverse complement strand
CCCTCCCTCCCGCCTCCCCTCTGGGGTTCTCCTGGCAGCCCGGCCCCACTGGAGCGGCTCCTGCTCGCGAAAAGGCAGCAGCGGCAGCAGCAGCAGCTCGGGGTCTCTCCAGCGCCCCTTGGCCATGGCCGCGGTGCCGACGGCGCTCGCTCCCCGACGCTCCCGGGGCCTCCGCCTCCGCCTCCACCGCCGCCGCCTCTGAACCCCCGGGGCCGCCGCCTGCCCGCCCGCTCGCCCGTCCGCCCGCCCGCCCGCTGCTCGCCCGCTGCTCGCCCGCCGCTCGCCCGCTGCTCGGATCCCGCCCGCGGCCGCCGCCGCCGCGCACCATGCTACCTGCGGCCGCCCCGGCGAGGCCGCTCGCTGCTCCCGGAACCGTCCTCGCTCGCGGCGCTGACAGCCACCCTCGCGGAGCCGCGGCGGCTCAGGGCGCGGACCGTTCGAAAGTACAATAGTGGGGGTTCCCCTCCTGCACCCGACCCGCGGCGCCGGCCAGCCCCAGCGCGCCCCTCGGACCGGAGGGCAGAAGCGGGGCGCTGCCCGCCCCCCACCCCCCGGGCTGTCGCTCGCTCGCCGTCCGTCCGTCTCTCCCGTGCGCCCCGCACACCTAGCACCGGTTCCCTCAAACATTCGGCATCCTTCCCGGTCCCGAGAACACGGAGAGGAGAGACGGGAACCGCTCCTGGGTTACTATGCACTTGCGACTGATTCCTTGGTTTTTCATCATCTTGAACTTTATGGAATACATCGGCAGCCAGAACGCCTCCCGGGGAAGGCGCCAGCGGAGAAGTAAGTGGCTCCCTCCCGCCCGGTTCACCTGTCGGGTCGCTTCGCCGGTGCGGTCCCCGCGCCCCGCGCCCCCCGCCCCGCGCCCCCCACGCCTCCGAAGGAGGTCGCCGTCTGGGCTCCGGGACGGACGGACGGACGGACGGACGGCGTCTCGCGCTCCCTCCCCGCCACGTCCCGCTGTGACCCGGCCACCGCGCGCGCGTGCCGCAGGCGGGCATCCCCGGCGCGAAGGTGTCTCCCGCCCCCTTTACCTGGAGGTTCGCGGGAAAGTTGGGTCTTGGCGTTGGACGAGCTCTAGAGGGGGATTCACGCTTTCCTTTCGAGACTCGGACGGGGGAACCCCGGGTCCCAGGGAGGGCCCTGCCCACCTGGGAGGACGCGAGGGGAGGTGCGCTCACGCTGGCGCCCGGTCACCTGGCGTCGCCGCCGCCGCCTCGCGTGGGGGAGACCCGGCTGGGCTGTCCCGGGGCGATCGGCTGCTAAGAGCCCGGGGCCGGGGGGTGGGGTGGGGACAGCGAAGAGCCCGCGGAGCAGCCGGGGAGCCAGGGGGCGAATGCCCGCGCGGCCACTTCCCTCGCCACCCGCGCGGGGAGCCGGAGGCGGGGAGGCGCGCAGGGTCCGCGTGTCCGCGCGCTCCGGAGCCGCTCGCAGCCCCCGGACCCGGGCCGTGGGGACCGCAGAGCCGCCGTGCGGAGCCGGTTTCCAGTGACAACCTGGCCTGTCACACGGGAACGCGTTCAGCAGCATCTCAGGCTCCTTCCAGCGGCGGGTCCCCTTCCCAGCGGGCGGACCCAGACGCGGGGTGGGCTGCCCCCTAAAGTCGAGCTCGCCTCCTCGCCGCCCCGTACCCTGCCTCCGGTGACTCGGGGGGCTTGGCTTGGGAAAGCTTCTGTTGACAGGGTCCTCGCTGGGATCAGACGGGCACTCCGGAGCACCCCGGGTCCAGGCGGTTCTGTGTGGAAGGGGTGCCCTCCTGAGAGGGGCGCATACACCCGAGAGGGTCCCATCTCCCTGCTCCGGGGCAGCCCGGCGCGCCGGGGCGACAGTCCCTTGGAGAACAGCACAGCGGGGGTGCGGACGGGGTCTACCCCAGTTTTAGGGTGTATGTGGCGGGGGGGGGGGCGCTGCTGGGGAGAGGGAGGGAGACACCGCCCGGAGCCCTTGCGGACACAGCGGGTGATGCTTTTGCCTGGGCCCCTGCGACCTCCTGGGCGTCGGGGGGGCAGAGACGGTGGGCGGCTCCGGACCCCGCGTGGAGAGCCCTCCTGGCTCCGGGGGACGCGCGCGGGGGCCCCGCACGGGACACAGCGCGGGCTTGTGCGCCACGCAGACTGGGTCATCGCTGCCCCGCCGCTGCTCGCCTCGGCCCTGCCCCTGGACGGCAGGGTCCCCTGAAAGCCGCCTTTGTGCCGCTGGCCTCCAGCGGACAAGGTCCGATTCACCTGAAAACAGCCTCTCAGGAACGGGGCCGGGCCCGGAGCTCCGGGGGCTCCGGCCTCAGCGCCTGGAGGAGCGCATGGCCCAGGGCGGGAGGACCTCAGCTACACACGTCAGGGCGTCCGGTTTGTTATTCTTGGCTCCCGCCTGGTTTATATTCCTCCCAACTCCTCCAGCCACCCGTTCACTCAGGCATCGCGCTCCCGCCGGTCCCCCCGCCTCCTCGCAGGCCCCCTCCCCGCCTGCGCTCCTGGCGGGGTCCCGCTGGGGACGGAGCCACAGCTCCTCGGGGACAAGGATACCCATGCCCGGCCGCCTCTTTGCTTTCATTCTGTCAGCCGGCGCCCACCTGGAGCTCCAGGTGCGCTCCCTGCGCCCCACGGAGGACCCACCGGGCTAGAAGCCGCACCCGTGCCGGGTGGGGACAGGGAGGACCCGACTGTCAGCGTGTCCACCAGGGTCTCCCGGTGTTGGGGACAGTGTGGGGGGCCCCGTTTCTGAAAGAAGACACGGAAAAGGACGTTGGCCACCCCATCCGTTCCCACCTCCCTAAGCGAGGACAGCGGGGCGGGAAGCCGCCCAGGGGGGGGAGCTCCCCAAAGGCGGCGGGGAGAGCGCACGTCTAGGAGAGGACCCTGGAGGGATCACGGATTCCCAAGGCGAACTGCTCCTCCGCCGTCAGCATGCCAAGGCCAAGTCGCAGGCGCCCTCCCTCCGGTTGTGTGGCGGGGAGGAGAGAAGGGCGGGGGGGACTGGGATGGAATTCCGATGATTCTGTGGGAGCGGGGCCCGGGGAGAGCGCCCATTAGCAGGGGGATCCCATCCCGCTGCTCCGCACGGGCGTCTGCAGCTGCGGCGGGTTTGCTGGTGCAATCCTGGGACAGGGGCGACCCCTTGCGTCCTCCGAGGAGACATGCCAGGCTCTCTTGGCAGGTGCAGCGTGGGGTTTTTGTTGTTGTTTTGTTGTTTTGTTTGTTTGTTTTTGGAGAATGGGGAAGGGTTGGAGGGTCAGGAGAGATCTTGCTTAAATGTCCAGAAACTCAAGGCCAAATTGCACGTGCACATATTCATTTCTTTAAAAAAATCTCTGAAAGAAGCATTTCCTCAGGGACGGGGAAAGGTTTTCTTTAATGAAAAATAAGGTGATAGTCAGAGGGATTTTAGAAAGTGTTCTCTCCAGTGTTTCAAAGAGACGGCTTCAGTGACTATTTAAAAGTTCCCTTCTAGCCTGCAGTGGCATCGCTTCACTTCCTTAAACTCTTAAGATATGAGAGCTGGAAAATTGAACTAAGAACTTAGGGTCTTTTGAATATTTTAGTAGAAAGTGTCCTGCACGAAAAGATATTCACTTGTAGTGTTAAATGTCAAGTGTAAGGAGCCACGGTTAATCCTCAGATATAGCAAATGAAGCCATATCAGGTGTTTCCCTACTTCCCTGCAACAGCTGCTAGACCATTTTCTCCATGTTGTTGCAAACGAATGATATTGTTTTCTCTTATAAAAGAAACATTTTACACAGAACTGTTATACCTTTAAAATATATATTGAATTGTGAGTTGATAAATAAGCTTTTTTTTTTTACCTATTTGGATTCATATCCAGTTCCCAGAGATTACTAAATTGAATTTATTCACCATAAAAAAATGAAATGCAATTGTTACTTAAAAATTCCCAGGTAGCAATGTTTTCAGAGATAAGCATTAGAATGCTAAATCAAGAACCTGAAACTCAACTTTTAATTTCTCTCCAACTCAGCCTTTGCAACTTAGTACAGTCAGCTAGCTTCTGAATTCCCGGGTTATCTGCTAGTAAAATTAATATTCAAATTTGCCATGATAATAACCACAAAAGCTTACTATTGCTCCACACTTTCACTTGAATTATTCATTTGAGCTTCTAAATAGCCACTTGATTTAAAGAGGCGGGCATTAATATTCACATTTTACAGAGAATGAACCCAAGAAACAGAGACTAACCTATACAAAATTATATAATTAGTGAGTGAAACTTGTCTCCTGCTATTTATATGATATGCTGATTCATGCGTGAGAGAAAATGTCAGGCATGCTACATAATCTTATGATCTCTAGCCTATCATTTATCCAGCGTGTTTGGAGAATACGCTGTTCTGCTTGACCGGAAACTTTTGAAATGACATTGTATGTATTATAAATTAATGACCAATGTCAAAGAATTAAATAATGAATAATAATAGTGAACCTTGTTAAATATAATATAATATTGTTTGGTTATTCAGAAGTAATTGTAGGATCATATTATGGCAGAAGACTACTGTTAGAAACATCCGTTGCCATTGTAGTATTCTTTTTTTAATGCCATGTACTAATTGGATTTTAATTGTTTAGATTTCAGATAAATGCAAGATCTGAAAAGCCATTGTATGAGTAATAATTGCAAAGTATCCATTGCACATCTATAAAACTTTTGAATCTTTCATAAAGGTGTTTTAAATAAAGGAGTAAGAGTACAAAGGGAATAACTTTAATGGAGATAAAGTAAAAACCGGTTCATTGGAATATACTGGTTATGGCTCATGACATGGTTTCCGATGTTGAGCTGTTCTTTGAGTTCCAATGCACTCTGCTCTTGGAACATAACAAGTTAACGATAAGGTGGGGAAATCTTTTATTTTGTTCTGAGTTTTGTAATACTACTTTCAAATGAAAGTATGGTTTGGATGTTGGCTACAATACATTTTCTCACCTGTCTACTTTTGTTAACGGTCTACCTTGTCGTTAAGAGGAATTTAATAGATGGAGACATGATAAAATTCTGCAACATATCATGTGATATCTGTGTGAATCACAAATTCAAACTCTCAGTAATGATATCTAAATATACGCAAGACTTATTTTTGTGAATTCTACTTTAATCATCATTAGACTATCAGAATTGTTTCTTAAAATATCCCTTTGTTATACTACTTTAATTCTTTTATAGTTTAACAGAAGGATTTTACCAAGAACATTAAGGGTGATAATTTTTAAACATTGTCTTTTTAGTCCCAAGTTATTCTACGTAAAGTAATTGAGAATATAAGAATGAGTGTGAGATTGATTTAATGTCATCATGTCTCTATTACTTTAAGCATGAAATATGAACAGTATTTCAATTTGTAAGTAGGTAAGTTTTGCTAACTCATTTCCATTAAATGTTTCCCTGTCATTTAATATTCTACAAATTAAGTCTCCAGAAAGCTATGAATGGAAATTACAACATGTAGTTAAAATTGATTTTCAAGTTATCATGGAGAGACTCTTGTCGCACTACTCCAAAAGAAATTTATTAGTCATCTGATCATTTTAGACTATTTTTTAAAATATATTTTTATTGATTTCAGAGAGGAAGGAGAGGGAGAGAGAGATGGAAACATCAATGATGAGAGCAAATCATTAATCTGCTGCCTCCTGCAAGCCCTGTACTAGGATCAAGCCTGCAACAGGGCATATGCCCTGACCAAGAATTGAACCTTGACCTTCTGGTTCAGAGGTTGACGCTCAACCACTGAGCAATGCCTGCTGGGCTCATTTTAGACTCTTTGAATCTGAACAAGATATCTTTCAGTTGCTACTTAAAGTCTAAAATATAAATGGTCAAATCTTTTTTAATGTAATAGTGCTCTAATTCTATGTAATGTTGAGAGAATACTGTGTGAAGTTGCCAGACCCCATGTAGAGTTAAAATCAAATTATCCTTCTGCAGTTATTAGAATGAACCATCAAAAATTAAACTTTACTACCTATAGTGATTTACTCAGTCATCTTCTCCCTCTTTATCTCTATTCAAATGCTTCATTTTGGACAGTGTGCTAACCTTTCTTCCCACTTCCTTACTATTCACTCCCCTCTCCCCCACCCCAAAATCCTTTTCCAAGTAGTGAATTCTTGTGAATTCTTGAAATGCCATCAGAGAGGGTATTATGTTTCATGAAATGTAAGAA
The DNA here is from genome assembly GCA_004026805.1 of Lasiurus borealis. NCBI lineage: Eukaryota > Metazoa > Chordata > Mammalia > Chiroptera > Vespertilionidae > Lasiurus > Lasiurus borealis. The sequence goes on along the minus strand of PVJN01005429.1, from coordinate 76,068 downwards.
TCAACTTTGGTTACCGTTAAAAAAACATCATTCAGTTTGAGAGCATGGTAAGGATCATGCAAGACAGTGTGTTGAAATTATATGTTTTACTTGGTTAGGACTATTTCTTCCCTGAACAGTGCCTTGTACACTGACATTCTTTTGAGAATGACCATTTGAAAAAAGTGTGGAATCATAAATTACATAGTTGTTTTGCCTTACTTTTGATTTTGAGAAAATAATGTGGAATTGTAAAATTTTTCCTTAAGTTTGAAAATTGGCAGCTTATCTTAAAATTTATCATCTGATGGACAACCTAGTACATTTGAAACACTTTGCAATTATACCTTAACAAAATTATATAGAATCTATAATAATAAAAGCATAATATGCTAATTAGGCTGGACAGCTGAACAACCTTCCAGATCTTATTCCGGATGTCCTTCCAGACAAAGCCATGTGGGGAGCAGGGGGGAGGGGCTGGGGCAGAGGTGGTTAGGGGTGATTAGGCAGGCAGGAAGAGTGGTTAGGGGCAATAAGGCAGGCAGGGGAGCAGTTAGGGGCGATCAGGCAGGCAGGTGAGTAGTTAGGGGAGATTAAGCAGGCAGACGAGCGATTAGGGGCAATTCATCAGGCAGTTGAGTGGTTAGGGGTGATAAGGTAGGCAGGCAGAATGGTTAGAGGCAAGAAGCAGGCAGGAAGGTGAGGATTAGGAGCCAGAGGTCCCAGATTGTGAGGGTAAAGCTAGGCTGAGGGATGCCTCCCTGCCCCCAACCCCCGCAAGAATTTCATGCGCCGGGCCTCTAGTATAAAACATACATCTGTAGAAGGTATTTCCCATTTTTTTCTATTTATTAAATTCTACCCATCAGACTTTCCCATTAAGGAATACTACTAGCATTATGATTAAAGTACTCATCCAGCAATACTGAAAAAAATAGAATGTTCCATTCGCAAGAATTATGGCAGTGCCGAAAATGCTTATTCTCTCAGTTCCAGTGAGTGCTAAGTAATCTCATTTTATGCTCCAAAGGTGTTCCAACAACATGAAACTTTTAAACAAAGCACCTGAATTCTTTTTACATGTGAAACATTTTGAATAATTTCAAAATTTTATTTTTAAAATTATGGTTACAGGTGCCTCTTCTGTGATGAGAGCATTTCTGCCTTATTTGTAATCTTGACAAGGAAGCAAGTTACCATCTGCTGTCACTAACATTCTTCCGGAATTTTCTCAAAGAAAACTGGTACTAAAGGATATAATCATCCAATTAAATATCTCTTTTAGAGCTTTTAACTGCCTTTATACCTTATGGAAGAATCTAATCTAGTACTCAAAACTCTACCTTATTAAAATCCCATCTAACCTTTAAGAATTTGATGAATAGCAACCATCACAAGTTCATGATAGAGACTGAGACCTAAGAAGCCATTAAGGAGAGTCCCCAGTGTGTGTTAGGAAAACTAGACTGAGAAGTCGAAGACCAGATTCGAGACCCAGCACTGCTCCTAACATCTGGATAACCTAGTCAAGGTTACCACACTAAATAGCAGTTCCTCATCTGTGAAATGAGATGGCTGGTTACAAATTTATATCTGGCCAGGCTGGCGTGGCTCAGTGATTGAGCATCAACTTATGAACCAGGAGGTCAGGCACATGCCTGGATTGCAGGCTAGATCCCCACTGTGGGGCGTGCAGGAGGCAGCCAATCAGTGACTCTTTCTCATCATTGATGTTTCTGTCTTTCTCTCCCTCTCCCTTCCTCTCAGAAATCAATAAAAATTATATTTTACAAGGTTTAGATCTAAGTGATTCCATAGTCTCTTCAACTTTTCGTCTTTGGGTATGAGAAGCAAAAGTAAAGACTAAAGAGGTAAACAGTCCTTCTAAACATAGCTGCCTTATTCAACTAAGTTTAGTAGATAAAGATTAAGAATTAAAGCAAATAGAAATATTCATTTATTTAAGTATATTAATCACATAAACATTAGTTAATAAGTAATTTATTAAAGTACATAATTAATTAATTATGATATTTCCCATCCTTCACAATTTCTAGTGCCTGAAAACATTAGCCATAGTACCAAGCAGTGTACACCGTCTTCAGCAGGTCCATCTTGTCCTTTGGCTCACAATCATAGGGATCTGGTTTGGAACATAAATGAAGAGAAGTCTTAGAAGTCCCCTATAATGGCAGACTTTCAGAAGTGGCCCATGCTGGGATGTAAAGTGCCAATTAAATGGCCCAGGTTTAGGGTAGTAAGGCCCTGTGCTGTGACAGTTACTGATTGAGCAAGACAGCATACACAGCACATAATTTATATTATGAACACATCCATAGATCTTGGAAACAAATTGGGTATTAAGGGGAAAGAGGAAATGGACCATATTTGGCACTAAACTTTTTTATCAAGACTCAGTTCTGTGTGAATAGAAATACAATCGATGGGAAGATAGGAAAACCATATTCGGTAAGAAACCTGTTTTTCTTTTGAGTTATCTTTCTTGATGGCCAGTTGAAATTTAGTAAATTCAAATTAAAGTTTCAGTTGAAGCCAGTTTTGCTCAGTGGATAGAGCGTCGGCCAATAGACTGAAAGGTCCCAGGTTTGATTCTGCTTGGGGGCATTTACCTTGGTTGCAGGCACATCCCCAGTAGGGGGTGTGCAGGAGGCAGCTGATGGATGTTTCTCTCTCACTGATTTTTCTAACTATCTTTCTTCCTTCCTCTCTGTAAAAAATCAATAAAATATATTTTTTAAAAATTAAAGTTTCAGAGAGTATCAGGGGCTGAACATAAACATTTTAAAGTCACTCACATAAAGGGTATAGTTGAATACTGGAGACAAAATCAAATGTTGTCTTGTTTATGAAAAGCCAAGCATTGAGACTCACCCTTATTGGTAGCTTCAAAATCTGATTTATTACATTAATGTATTTGTTTTAAAGAGTCTAATATAGTATTCTCAACTATGATTTCTCATTTTCACCTATGAGACTCTGTATGATATGAGAATTGTCTGTGGTATCATGAGTTGCAATTGGAACTTGCCAAATCTTTTAACTGAAAATCATATGTGGAAGTCTCATTGAATGTGAGACTATATGGCTTTGACACAGATCATAGCAAACTTGATAAAATTTATAGTAAAGACAGAGGAGATAAAGACTGAGTCATGAGAAACCAAGATGGTAGCATAGGTAAACACCTAAACTGCTTCCTCACACAACAATATCATAACTACAACTAAAAGACAAAATGGACACCATCCAGAACCACAGGAAAACTAGCTGAGTGGAATTATACAACAAGAAGGAAAGAAGAAAGCACATTGAGACTCAGAGGAGCTGCAAAAGGCTGAGGTATAGAGATGCACATGTGCGGAGAGGATGGACTGCTGAGTACATGGGTGGATGAGTGCATCGCTGGCTTCTTCAAATGGGAGGGAGACAGAAGCTCCTGACTGCGATGAACTTCAGTTCTGGGTGAGACTCTGGGAACCCAGACCTATTGAGGAGAATCTAGACTGTCAGGAAAAGAGAAAGTACACAGAGACCCAGGGAGCTGCAGAAGGCAGAGGTCCAGAGCCACGCGCATGCAGAGAGGACTGACTGCTGAGTACATGGGTGGTTGAGTGTGCAACTTACATTTTAAAGAGGGAGGGAGATGCAAGCTCCCAACTCCTCTGAACTCCAGTTCCAGGCGAGTTGCTGGGAAGCAAGATTCATTCGGGGAGCAACTAGACTGTCTGGCAGCGGGTGAAACTCAAGAGTAGTTTTCTCTCAAAGGTGTTTGCAGCGATTACTGATTACCAAGGGATACTGAGGCCTAGGGACCTCACAGGGCAGGTCTAATGGGAAGCCAAGGCTGTCTGCTCTGCCCTAAGACTCCACCCCATCCAAGCTGAGCACAGAGGCATTTGCAATTTTGCAAGTCTTGTCTCATAAGGGTGTCTCCAGCACAGAAGTTCTCCCAACATAGACACAGCTGATCCTCATAGCCAATTGGCCTGGAGGTCAATTCCTCCCAGTGATACCAACAACAATCAAGACTTAACTACAACAAGGCTATACTCACAGTCCACAAAGGGGTGCACCAAGAGAGTCCACCTCAGGTAATTGGGGAGGCTGAGCTACTGGGCCATATAGGACAACTAGCACACAAAGCTACTCTACCAACTGAGGGAAGCAGCGAAAATGTGGAGACAAAGAAACAGATCACAAATGAAAGAAATGGAGGAAAGCAAATGACTAGACATAGAGTTCAAAACCACGGTTATAGGGTTTTTCAAGAATTCCCTAGCCAAAACTGGTTTGGCTCAGTGGATAGAGCGTCAGCCTGCGGACTGAAAGGTTCCAGGTTCAATTCCAGTCAAGGGCATGTATCTTAGTTGTGGGCACATCCACAGTAGGGGGTGTGCAGGAGGCAGCTGATCGATGTCTCTCTCTCATCGATGTTTCTATCTCTCTACCCCTCCCCCTTCCTCTCTACAAAAAATCAATAAAATACATTATTTTTTAAAAAAGAATTTCCTAGAAAAGGCCTATAAATTTAATTAGACCCTCAAGGATATGAAGAAGTACCAACTAGAAATTAAACATACATTGACTGAAATAAAAAATAGTATACAGAGACCTAAGAGCAGACTAGAGGAACTCAAAAATCAAGTCAAAGATTTGTAATACAAAGAAGCAAAAGACACTCAACTAGAAAAGAAAAAAGAATCCAAAAATGTGAAGAGAGTGTAAGGAACCACTGGGACAACCTCAAGCATATCAATATCAGAATTATGGGAGTGCCAGAAGAAGAGAGGGATCAAGATACTGAAAACCTATTTGAAGAAATAATGACTGAAAACTTCACCCACTTGGTGAAAGAAATAGACTTACAAGTCCAGGAAGCGCACAGATCCCCAAACAAAAGAAATCCAAAGAGGATCGCACCAAGACAGATCATAATTAAAATGCCAAGAACAAAAGACAAAGAGAGAATGTTAAAAGCAGCAAGAAAAACACAGTTAATTAACTACAAGGGAGCACCCATACGATTGTCAGCTGATTTCTCAATAGGAACTATGCAGGTCAGACGAGAATGGCAAGAAATATTCAAAGTGATAAATAGCAAGAATCTACAACCAAGATTATTCTGCCCAGCAAAGCTATCATTCAGAATTGAAGGGCAGATAAAAAGCTTCACAGATAAGAAAAATCTAAAGGAGTTAATCAACACCAAACCAGTATTTTATGAAATGCTGAAAGGTATTCTTTAAGAAGGGAAAGAAGAAGAAAAAGGTAAAGATAAAAATTATGAACAACAAATACATGTCTATCAACAAGTGAATCTAAAAATCAAGTGTATAAAAAATCTGATGAACAGAATAAACTGGTGATTATAATAGAATCTGGGGCATAGAAAGAGAGCAGACTGACAGTTCTCCGGGGAAAGAGGTGTGGGGGATGTGGGAAGAGACTGGACAAAAATCATACACCTAGAGATAAGGACAGTGAGGGGGAGGTAAGGACAGAGGGATGGGTGGGAACCAGGTGGAGGGGAGCTTTGAGGGAAAAAGAGAGAAACAATTGTAATAATCTGAACAATAAAGATTAAATTTTAAAAAAAGATGAGTTTTCTTAAGATGTAAACATGGTTTTTAAAGAATATTCCATTTAGATCTAGCATCTACTCAAAACAGTGGAATTCTATGTTCAGGTACATTTCTCTATAAAGTGCGCTCTCTTAAAATAAGAGAATCTCAGGATGGGATGAAATTGGAAAGAATCCAGTCCAGGCACACAGTGTGTGGATTACTCCTGCAACATCCCCACTGAGTCATTGTCCAGCCCTGATAACCACTCTACTCCACACCTTCTCTTTCTTCCCCTATTCACTTTGAGCCTTCTGTATCAGAAGCAGGCTCTATTTCCTGGTGTGTCCATTCTCACAGTTCTCTTCTGAGGCCTTGGTGTGAGCATGGGATTGGAGTCAGTTACCTTAAAACCTATTTCTCAAATGAATACACCATAATGCAATGCACTATATTCACTCCCAAAAATTGTCCTCAGAAAACTAGCTGGTAAGCATATTTATAATTATACCCCAATACAAAGCACATTCCTGAGAGTAAGTGGTGAAGCAGCCCCCATTTTATAACCACATAATACAAACCACTACCACACAATATAAAATAACAGAATTTGTGAGCTGCTTGTTTTAGAACACTGTTTTCTTAACATATGCTTGATAAGCTGGTAAGAAAAAGAGCAGCTAGATTCTTATTATTATGTTCTCCACTCATGCAAAAAGACCTCACAGATATGAACACAGTCATCTCCACAAAAGCTTTCATGTAAGGAGAGGAAGGATCAGTCACATTTTCTGAGAAGAAAGAAGCACAATGTTGTGGGAAAGTATGTGTAAATGCTTCATAGAAAACTATAGCTTCCTAGTTCTCAGAGCCACTGCTATAGAGGACCAGTGCATGAAATCTGTGCATTGGAGGTGGGGTGGGGAACCCCTCAGCCCAGCCTGCATCCTCTCCGATCTGGGATCTGGCCTAAACTGGCAGTCGGACATCCCTCTCACAATCCTGGACCACTGGCTCCTAATTGCTTACCTGCCTGTCTGCCTGCCTGCCCCTAACTGGCCACTGTTGGCCTGGTCACCCCTCACTAACCCCCCTGCCAGCCTGGTTGTCCACGTAGTCTGCTTGTTTAGTCATTTGGTCATCCCTCATTAACCCTCCCAACTAGACTGGTTGTAGGCAGCCATCTTGTGAGGGTGTAATGCTCAATTTGCATATTATCTCTTTATTATATAGGATTCATGTTATCTGCATATAATACATTTATATTTACTTTTTGAAGTGAATGCTACGATAATGGCTATTACTTTAGCTGCTGTATTCTAACTATCTGTGAGTGCCAGACCCTGAACTTGATGTTTTTTGCAAATATTATTTCATTTAGTCCTCACACTCATCCTGTAAGGAAGGTGCCGTAGTCCCATGTTAGTTGCTCCAGATCAGTCAATGAAGATGTAGAGATTCCAGCCCATGTTCTTTCCAGATTTCTTCTCATCATCTCAACTCTTGGGATTGGTATGGAAGCATTTTCTCACACCTCACCTTACTTTTTCTTTCTCTTTATTTGTCCTCCTCATTTAACAAACTGCAAATTTTTTCAAACATTTACTATAGAACTAGCTTCTGGTATTCTCGTATTCTCTCCCATAGCTCTTTCTTTTCTTTATCCTTTCCTCTCTTTCTTGAAACCTGCCCTATTATTGATTTAAACATAAAAAGTTGATGATTTTTTTTTCCATTAGGACAATAGGCTAGCACAGTTTAAATGAAATGCTCTAAGATTATTCTTCCCATCTATGGTGTGGACGTCCAAGATAAGATTAACTTAGGCATGAGGATGTGGGTACAGTCTATAATTTTGCAGTTAAATATCAGAATCTGTCTATGTAATTTACAACCACAATAGATATTTCACTGGCTAGTTTTTGTTATCCAGAAAAGTTATCTTTATGGTGCTTCATAAAATCTGTTATTTATATTACTTTTACCATGAGCATTAACAGTAACCTCCACTCTGAATTTTTGTTTTATAGGCCTTTGTACAGTAATTTTCAATCCTGATTTCAAATGAAAATCACCTGGGGATCTTAAAAAAAAAAAGGCAAATCATTGCCAGACTATATGCTCAACCAAATGGAGCAAGCTCTGGGGCTGAGGCTTGAACATATATCTTTTCAAAAATAGTCCTGTTGGATCCTTAATTTGAGAACAGCTATCACTGCTGAGCAACTGTTGAAAACAGTGCCCGTTCGTGAAGGTTCACTAGATGAAAAAGCCTGTGTGTAGTGTGATAAGAAATGAGATATATGCCATTTGAATAGGTAATAGTTTAAAATATAAAGCAGTTAAATAGTCCCATATTGTTTATCAATAGAGTAATGTTAAATCTGTGACACTGATTAGTGCAGACAAGACCAGCTGATAGAGAATTGTCTCAGCCAGAGTCTAAGAAAAGAGGGAAGGCACGTAGTAGGGCACGGTAGTGAGTTGAACATATATGGACTCATTAAGAATTAACTGCTGGGGGAGATGTGATGCGGTATCAGCCATACCAAAAAGGTTTTTCAAAGCTACTTAATAAGCCAATGTCTTTATGTCTTACCTGCTGACTGGTAATGTACCCTAGAGTCCTCTTTGTTCTTAGGAAAACATAATGGTTAGAGGACGGCCTAATCTATACTAATAAAAACATAATATGCTAATTAATCCGGATGGCTGAACAGCAGAACAACTGTCCGGATGACCTTCTGGATGAAGCCGGGTCTGCAAGGTCCTAGCCCCTTGCACGAATTTCGTGCATCGGGCCTCTGATAATAAACAAACATCCCCCTTTTTAGTAGTTTCTACAATGCCTGACCAACTTTAAACTGACCGCCGGTGATTGTAAAACCACTATAAATCACATAGTTTTAAAGTATCTTAACGGGTTAAGTTGTGTAGTAGGTTGTTTATTCACGGACTTACTGACTCTCTTTCTCTCCTAATGTGCCCTTGGGTGGTTATCTCCATTAAATCTTGTTTATTCGTTTCTCTAGTCCGGGAAGAATTCTCAAACCTTATCACACACCAGAGAAAGCTCCATGGACAGGGAGGTAGAAGTCTAGGCTTCCTGTCAAACTTAATTTTGCTTGTCAAGGGGGGCTTGTTGGGAGAATTTGGGTTCTAGTGAGTCACTAGGCCAAATCCCAATAACCGCACTTGCCAAAAGTAATTAGATTGAGGAAAGCCAGGCTCCTTGGGAGGAGGGTCATCACAGCACACTTGAGCCATTGCTACGTGGTCAGACCTAGTTCCTCGTCCCTGAGGGTTGGGAACAATCAGGAGTTATACGGAGCAGAAAATCCACCAGAAAACAATGCTTTCCACCAATTTTTCCCCCCTCAATAGGTTATTCACCCTAAGCACGCAAGAGATGGAGAGGCGCCACCGGTGTTTGTACACAGTCCGTGTCGCCGTCACCGTATAAACCACCTTGTCTGCCGGCGTGAATACAAACATACGCGCCCAGATCTCCTCCTGTCATCCTTCCAAGCGCGCCCCCTCCCTTCCTGAGTAGATAAGAAGAACCTAAGGAATTTGGTTGTCTTTGTGAAAGAGGTGTCTGATTAGGATGGAAAGGGAAGGGAAGGGAAGGGACTCTTATAAACATCCTAAGGTCAATGGACATATAGTACTACTGAATTAACCCTTGGAAATAATAATAAAAAAAAGTAGTAGAATACACCAGGACTGGAGTTCTAAAACCTCCAGAGCTAGGAAAAGGCCAACAACAAACGTAGGATTTCTTTTTTTTTTTTTTAACTTACCATTTCTTGTACTGAAAAGAATACCGTGCTGAAACATGGCACCATAAGCTTCTAAGTAGAAATGATCAATAACTAAACAATGCTCTAATTTTATCCCTTTTCTACAGGCAAATATTAAGTTAGCATAAATACATTTAATAACCTAAGTTTTAAAGGTTGCCTTTAAAACTATTGCCATTGCCTCAAATACCCAAAATAGAGACTCTGTCACTTCATGCGATGGATTTTTTAAAATATATATTTTTTATTTTTTTACAGAGAGGAAGGGAGAGGGATAGAGAGTTAGAAACATCGATTAGCTGCCTCTTACACACTTCCTACTGGGGATGTGCCCGGAACTAAGGTACATTCGCTTGACTGGAATTGAACCTGGGACTCTTGAGTCCACAGGCCGATGCTCTATCCACTGAGCCCAACCAATTAGGGCATCATGGGATGGGTTTTTTTTTTAATTTATTTATTATTTATTATTTTTTATTAATGTATTACATGTATACATATGGATTTTTAATGGAGCAAAGACACAGATCTGCCACTGATCATATTGTCAATGTGGTAAGTTTCACATTCCTTTATGACTCAGGATGACTTCAGCATATTTCAGGACTCCTCTGACCTTAGCCCAGCGATTTTTCAACCAGTGTGCTGCAAGAGGCACACTGGTGTGCCACAGGAATTTTTAAAACCTGCAATACCTGACTATTTAGTCAGGGGTACTGACCTTTCCCTTACATAGTCAAATTTATTCAATTACAGCAGCCAACACAAAAATAGCCATCTGATGTAAGTGAATAAAAATGATACCTACATTTTTTTATCGCACTGACAAAAATATATGTATATATTTTTGGTGTGCTACAGAATTTTAATAATTACTTTATGTGTGCTATGAGGTGAAAAGGTGGAAAACCACTGCCTTAGGCTACTAGCTCTTTTTGAGCTTGTGGATAGATGATACTGCTTATCTTAAATCCATTGACAGGCAGGCAGGCAGATTCACTTTCTAGCCAGCTTTCTCCAGCAACACAATCTCCAGGTAATATTGCCAAATAAACCCTGATCTTGTGCACACCAAAGAATTATAATGACCTGCTGTCAATATATTACCAATCTAATGGAAATGTTGCATTTTCTTTGGTCTTGAATTTGACCATGAGATAATCTAAGAATAGAAGAATCCTCCTTTTTGGAAATGTAGCAACAAATGTTATCCGTGTTGATTTATTTCACTACCTTTTGATGGCATGCAGTTTCTGCCTTGAAATCCAAAAGACATAGGCAGGTGCTGCTTGGCCACAAACTAAATGAGCACATAGACGAGCAGCTGAGTATTTGTTTCTCACAGAATTCAGCCTTGCTTTCCAAGTTATGAGCAGTTGGTTGGTTAATCAAAGTCTAAAAGGACCTTACTACTTTTGGTAACAAGAAATAAAGCCCAAGGTGGTATCATCAGCCCCTCTCCCACTCATTTCTGGCCATCTTCAAAATGGTAACTCAGCCCACTCTATAAAGACTAACGTAATTTCAAGGGGACAAGTCTCTCTTTCCTGTAGCACATTTATAAGACATTCATCCAACTTTCCAGTTTGTCCAGAGCTTGATGTAGATTCAACTTTTTTAAAATGTATTTTAAAAATATATTTTATTGATTTTTTTACAGAGTGGAAGCAAGAGATAGAGAGTTAGAAACATAGATCAGCTGCCTCCTACATCCCCCCCCCCCCCCACCTCACTGGGGATGTGCCCACAACCAAGGTACATGGTCTTGACCAGAATCAAAATTGGAACCCTTCAGTCCACAGGCTGATGCTCTATCCACTGAGCCAAACTGGTTAGAGCATAGATCCAACCTTTTCTTTTTTTTAATGTTTTTATTGATTTTTTTAGAGAGAGAAGAAGGGAGAGGGATAGAGAGATAGAAACATCAGTGAGACAGAAGCATTGTCAACCAGTTGCCTCCTGCACACCCCTCACAGGAGATGGAGCCCGCAACCTTGGTATGTGCCCAGACCTGGAATGGAACCGTTGGCCTCTTGGTTCCTGGGTCAATGCTCAACCACTGAGATACAGCAGCCCGGCTAGATCCAACCTTTTAACACAAATCAGTGTGATTCCTTTGGAAGCCAGGTAGGCTTGCAGCAGGACCGTGTGGATGCATCCTGGGCCCGAGCACAGTCAGAAGCATGTGCCCTTCATTCATCTCTGAGCCCAGGACCCAGTCCTGATTCATGTGTGTGTTCATACTTGTGGGCGTTACATGCCCATACCTCAATATTTAACGTCTGAGAGAATGAAGGGGAGTTTCAGGCACTCCAAACCACTTCAGGTTCCTGCTATCATTTCCAGCACCCACGTGGACATCTCGCTTTGCAGGAATTCATTGTGAAACGATTTGCCCCTGAACTTCATACATATTGCCCACACTATACGTGGAGAGTTTACAATCCCAGGAAACTTGATGTAATACTTTTTAACCAAACTACTTAAATCACTGGCTGCGGGGCAGAAGTGCTATCATTCATCAAATAACACATTTCAAATGAAAATTGCCACGATTTTCCAGGGCAGGGTATTTTCTCCACCCTTCCTAGCCCAAGCTCACTTCCTCATCCACTCCCCAAACTCGAAACCGCTACGCAGACGGATTGAACAGCGGTAATTTTAGAATCTTCCAAAGAAAAAACAAACACACAGATAGCCCAGTTAATTTCTAAAACACTGCTGCCTTTATCTTGGCCGATTTCAGCCCTCTCCTTTCCCACTCTTGCAGGCTGACTCTCCCTCCGCAGCTCATGGGAGGGACAAGTTATTTCTGTCTCCTGAGCACCTTGAGGACCATAGCACAGAATGCGTTTGGTGCTCGTTCATATTTCTTCAACAGGCTTCTTTCCTCAGAGACAATTTATTTACTAGGTCTATGAAGCCTAAATGATCCCCTTAAACCTGAGGAAATCGGAGAGTCATTTTTATAAGAGCAATAAACGAAAGTGGCTGTTCAGATACTTTCCTTGAACTGGTCCTCACACTGAAGTACCTTTTTGCTCATGCAAATCCTTGATATTCCAGCAAGCTGCTCCCTAAAATTCTGTTGCTGCTTTAATATGATATGACCAGGGACCAGGCATCTTCCCCCCACCCTCCCACAGCACACACACACCAGCCCCCCCTGCTCCTGGGCGTAGGCCAGCAATTTTGCAGAATTCATTCTGACAACTGTTCTGGTATAAATATTTAGAGAAATCCTTCCATTAGAGATTAAACAATGTGTAAGTAATGGTTCATAAATGATAGATCTTACTAATATTTGCAACAGCAGGCCCTATGCTCTCTGATGCACAGACTCCAATGCTGGACATTGAAGAAAAGACTAAGGGGAAAAGAATCAAGACAAGAATGACATTGAACTTCATGTAATTTGAACTGCAAGATAGTATCTTAAGTTACAGAGGTGATACGTCTTACTGTGCACAGAATGTAGGGTGAATGAGTTTCACAAATAGCAAACATTTGCTTCTGGCAGTGTTGTGGTTTAAAAATAGGGAGAAGCCAAAACCAGTTTGGCTCTGTGGATAGAGCATTGGCCTGCAGACTGAGGTCCCAGGTTCGATTCCAGTCAAGGGCATGTACCTTGGTTGTGGGCAAATTCCCAGGAGGGAGCATGCAGGAGGCAGCTGATCAATGTCTCTCTCTCATTGATGTTTCTAACTCTCTATCTCTTCCCTTTCTCTCTGTAAAAAATCAATAAAATATATTTAAAAAATAAAATAAAATAAATAAAAACAGGGAGAAGAGTCTGGCCAGTGTAGCTCAGTGGTTGAGTGTCAACCTATGAACCAGTAGGTCACAGTTTGATTCCTGGTCAGGGCACATGCCTGGGTTGCAGGCCCCAGGAGGGGCCATGCAGGAGGCAGCTGATCAATGATGCTCTCTCATCATTGATGTTTCTATCTCTCTCTCCCTCTCCTTTCCTCTCTGAAATCAATAAAAAGCAAACAAAACAAAACAAAACAAAAAATGGTGAGAAGCAATTACAGATCTTTTTATTACCATGCCGTTTCAAATGCAGTTCTTAGCTATTTCTCCATATTCCCACCAAATGAGGTAATACATCTGAGATGCTGTGTGTGATGTAAAGTCTGGTTTTTATCTCCATCTCCTTATTCAGGAACCATTAAAAGAGATTAATGGCTAGGCTCTAATGCTAATATCAAATGTCATTTGTTAAAATAGGGTGCTTCCCCAGTGTCAAGGGCTGGAAGCTCACCATGTTCCACATGTGTGTGCTTTTCAGTGTGTGTGGCATTTTTATGCTGTTTATTGTATACTAACCAAGGGATCATACAGCGAATTAATGATTACTGTGATACTTGACTAGGACAGGTGTGCATCCTTTAGTTATCATTGTAACACTAATGAGGTTAAAATATCTACAATGGGATTTTACTTTTGCGTCAAATATACAATGACAATCATTCACCGCCAAGTCTCCAGTTGAATCCCACCTAAATCATGTATTTGTTCATGATTCAGCAAAGAAAATTTAAAAAAATATTTAAGGGAAATGAAAGGGAAACTTTATAAAGGTCATTGCAGGAGAGTAACACCTTTCTAATTGCCTTTTTAGAATCTAGATCTTCTGGAATTTGGACTGTAGGGGGCAGGTGGATTGATTTCTAATTAATACTCTGCTATGTAATTTAGACAAATCATTTAGTCTGTGGTTCAATTGCATCCACCATAAAAGACTAAAATCTTTCATTTGCTTGAAAGGAGACTGATCTTGAAGACCTCCCAACATAAGATCCAAGAGCTTTTCCTTTTTCTTCTTGTAGCATGTTCTAACCTTAGTTAGTTGTCAATAGTTCAAGAAATTGGAGTTAGGACTTGAATTAAAAAGCATAAATTTCTCTTCGATGTTCCATGGAAGTCTTCAGGAAGCTTACAAGTGAATAGTAAGTTTCATTGGGGCGGGAGAGTCTTAGGAAAAATTGAAACTAAATGTAGCCCTAATTAAAAGAGGACAAATACATTCATTCAACAGCTGTTCATTGAACATATAGTATGTGCTGGGATTACAAAACTGAACAAAACACTCATGAAACCTGTCCCTGTAACGTGTCCCAGTGGTTCAGGAAAGAAAATAATGGAGCCAGGATTAAATGTTTTGGCTCAACAAAAAGTAAAACCGTTAGATACTCTTTGTAAGCTGTATAAAATTTTTTCAAGACTTGTTTAAATAGGATTCAAAAATTAATTGTCTTACAGATGAGCCTAATGCGCACCCAGATTATTCTCTGGAAAACAAAGATGCTAGATAGCCTGGGGATGGAGCAGGAAGGTGGAAGGAAGATCAACTGGAAACACTGGAATTTATGGGACCTCCCAGTATTTTCTTGTCTGAAAATTTATGACCAGTGAACCGGAGTCATCAGTTAGCATGACGTTTGTGACAATCATAGGAAGTACGCTATGCACACTGTAAACGTAGCTGGCATTGTTAGGTAAAGCTTGTAATGGAGTGGCAGAGCTTGGCTGAGCTAATTTCCATTTTTAGCACATTGACTAATTTCTATAGCTGAACTTTTACACTAGTTCATTAAGTGGAATTACTTTTCAGCTAACAAACATCAGAATGTTTTATGTTTAAAAATAGTGCATTTTTGTCCGTCTCTCCCAAGCATTTTTCAAATCTTTTCTTTTTCTTTATTTTTTTTTCCCCATCACCATTTATCCCCCCTATATTCTCTTCCACCTCCACCCGGCCTCCACAATCATCACACTATTGTCTGTGTCCATGAGTTTTTACTTTTATGCTAAACCCTTGATCACTATATGGACCATATACTCCCATCTACTTAAAGCACCGGTTTGGCAAACACATATCAACAAGTGATTTGAATTTCTTATGGAAGTCTGTTGATGGCCTTTCCTAACATCAGTTGATAGCTTTCAAGATGTCAGTTGCCAGACTTCAGAGTTTTGACAATAGCATGTTCTTTTCTAGACATTGTTGCTAACTTGTGAAGGGTTTTGAGTAAAGAAAGGTAAGCATCAGGTATTTTTATATGCCAGCTCCGGTAACCCTTACAACAATCTCATGATACATTGCTCACTATCTTATAAATGAAGAAACTGCGCTCAGAACACTCAAGGAACAGATCAAAATGATGTAGCCAGCCATTGTGGAACTCGGGGTATATCCAGATCTTCTAACCTAAAGCACAGCTTTCCCCCATTGCACTCTGCTTTTCAATAAGACTCTTTAAGGAGAATGCCAGAGGAGGGCTAAACCTGGAAAGTTCTCTGTCTACAGTTCAGAGTGAACTACTGGTGGTTGCTTAGACAAAAAGTGAGGGTGAGAGTGTAAACCAGGCCCATTGACAGAAGTGATTACTTGGGAAGTACAATGCTAAGTCTTTAAACTGTTTTTAAAGCAGAAGCCTGATTAGATCATAACTATTGTTTTTTAAAGGTCAGTCTAGCCGGAGTCCTGGTAGGAAATGGAAGGTTAGCGCCGTTAATTAGGGAGAGTCCATAGGAAAGGGTGATTGGAGATGGGGATGAGTAGGCTTCTAAATTTCTAGCTTTAATAACTGGGTGGTGCCACATAGTGAGTAGAAAATATTAGAGAAAGAACGCATGTGGATTAGCTGTTTGATGTGTCTTCATAGTAAGATGTTGGGAATAAAGCATACAGCCTGATCCCCTTATGTTACATTAGAGGATTAAAGAAAGGCCAGAGAAGTTACTGGATTGAAGTCACCACTTCATAGTGGAGCAAATAGTAGAAACAACTCCTGTGGCCATTCTGCAACACTGGGCACCACAGAACAGATGGATGGTTCAGGACCGCCTTCCAGAGAAGTGATCCGTGGGTCTTCTGGCAACCTGACCCTTTATTTAATCAATGCTCATTTCAAAGAGAATTATCTGTCCACTGGTGAAGATTTGTTTCAGTCTCTTTATTTCCTTACTCTATGGGATCCAAATCTTAAAAAGTTACTAAACCTATTTTCCAAGAGAACACGACTCATGTTAGGGCACAATAAACACACACAAAAAAACAAAAACAGTTTCACATACTGTCACCAAATACAAACCATTAGGTTCAAATCTGGCCCTGAGTTGATGAGGTATTATTATGCTCATTATTAAAAATAATCTATCATTATGATTTTATACATTTTAATTTTTCGATAACCCTTGTGAAATGTGTAGAACAAGTTTTACCCTTCTCATTTTACAGATAAAGCTCAAATACGTTAAGTGACAAGTATAGTATCACAAGACTAGTACGTGGCAAGATTCAGCCTCAAGTTTCTTATAGGGGAATATTTGTTTTTTGTTTTATTTTGTTTTCTTGTTTTTTTTTCCTGCAAAAAGCTTTATTTCATTTGGTCCAAGGCATGGGAGAGGGCTTCAGGGTGGTTAGAAGGATGGCAAGTAGTTCCGGGAAGAGGCTCAGGTAAAGCCCAGACACCAGGGGGCTGCAGAGGGGCCCCTCAAAGGCCTCTGGGCTCCAAAGGCTCCTAGTCATGCCTCAGGGTGAGCCTTTCGAAGAGATACTCGCCCAGCCCAGCCTGGGGCCAGCCTGCGGGGTGAGTCAGGTGTCGCCCATCTTCTTGATGAGTTTTACCTCCTCACCCGGGAAGTGGTTCTGCAGGCAGCCCCAGAGCTGAGGTGGAATCTAGAGCCTGCAGCTCCACCAGGGACTGGTTCAGGATTCTCTCCAAGGCCAGGGCGGCTCCCATGGTGCCCTGAGTTTTGCCCACTCCTCTTGGGGAGGCTTCAGCTCGTCCTGGAAGAGAATGCAGCCACCGAGCTGATTTTGCATCTTTAAGATGCTCAGTGCCCTCGGCTTCTCTGCCAACTCCCAGAAGAAGTGGCCCTTGGCCTCGAGAGCCACATCGTTGGTGGGTGTCTGAGGCCACAGAGGCAGGCTGGCCAGGCGGTTGACTGCCACCTCCACCTCGGTAAATAATTGATGAATTAGGAAGCTCACGGGTGTTCGGCAATAAGTAGTTAAGGTAGGAAAAAACCCAGGGTGTTGGCTGGTCCGGGAGGTGGTTCTGAAGGTGGTTCTGGATAAGACGCAGGAGAGTGGCCGGAGGCTGGAAGGAGCGTCCCTGGATCTGTTTCATTCAAACACTGTTGAAGCCAGAGACAGATTGGAATGGCTGAGGGCACTGAATATTTGTTTTTTGTGTTCTTTGTTTTTTACAATGCTTTCCTGCATTGCCTCTATCCCATTTGGCTCCTGTGAAGTTCCTACTGTTGGTTTAATTTCTTTGGGTTTGCCATTAAAGGCATGTAAAGTAGGGGAAATCTTTGTTCCGGGCGATGTTATTCTTACTGGCTGACAAGACGAATTGGTGGATCTTTAAGATCTTTTCCCATTTGAATACCTATGTGTGAACCCATCACAGGAGGAAGGAGAGCATAGGGTGCCAGATAAGCTATTTTAGAGAATGAACAAAAATGTTTTCAAATCTTAAGAATAAAATCTTAAGTCTTTGGCTCCCCTAAGAGTACTAGTAAGCTAAAAATAATTTATAAAAAGAGACACGTAGTGATATATTATTTTGTGAAATGATTGAGAAAAGAAACTTTCTCATTTTGCTATGTCGTTGACTGTCATCATTATTTTTGTAATGAAGATCCTCAAATAAGCTCCCTAATTAAAATTGACTGGTGAGCTTTTTGGTGAGGCAGAGTGTCCAAGGCAACACGCCGTGAGGGATCTAATAGAGAATGAGCCATGTTGGGTCTTTTTGTAACAAAAGGCTTTGGCTCTGAGGTCTCCATGGAGAATGGTCATCTATAACGGGTTGCAGGAAAATTTGTTTTATCCTGTGGGGAGACAGAAAATGAGAGGAAGTACTGTCAGGTGTCTCTACTCCTGCTCTGGGCAACTTTCATGACTCACTTTCCAGGTCCTGTCTCCAGTGACCACTTAGCCAGAACTCAACATGGGGGAATGAGCTCAGCCACTGGCAAACATGAGGGGATGTTGCTGCTTTAAGGAATGAAGCTTAGCTCCTCCATTCTAGCTCTCTCTGGCTTTGGTAAAACCCTTCGATTCCATATCTTAATTCAAGCGTGCTCAGGTGGGATGGTTGAAAGCATCTCCCCTCTCTCCCCGCCCCCCCCTCCCCATGCCCTGACTTTGTTTTTTGAACTCCTGTAACAGATGAACATCTTTTCCTAAAATTTCATCACCTTTCAAAGCAGTGATGTTTCCTTGTTATCGTCACAGTAAACTTCTTAAGCTGCTGCATAGGTTTTATCTTACTCTCTTCTCCCCTCTGTTTCTCTCCATCAACTTTACATTTCAGTCAAAAAAAACAACCCTGAAGAGTGCCACTAATGCTAGCTGATTCTAGTTAAGGCACCCAAACTTCATGAACCTCACTTTTGTTTTGAGGAGTTTTGATATGTGTTTTTTTTATCTGAAACAAATGGGCGAGGGGGTATTTGTTCTTTATGATTTATTTTGAACTGTTAATGTGCCTAGTCCTGAGGTATGCATTTTTGATACAAAGTGGAAATAAGAGAAGTCCAAGTCCTCAGGATCTCAAAATAATCATTTTTATCTGCTTTCCTCCCTCTCTCAATTTTTACCTGCCTTTCTCCCTTTCTTTAGATATCAACTGTCCTTCTATTTGATATCCAAATCTCCTTTTCTCAGTTAATTACATTATTTTGTGCCTCGCTTCCCAAGTTAGAGATCACCACATCAACATTTACTACTCCTTTGTTTACCCACTTAAAATTGATTTTCAAATCCTATTTATTCTCCTCTTTGAAAAGCTTTAAAGTCCACGCCTTCCTTTTATTATCCCAGCAATGATCTCCTTAGTCAGCTAACAACAATGTCTGGCAAAGAGCATCATATCCCAGTGTCTCTCTCAATGTTTAGTCTCTCCTTCATTGAATCTTCTCTCCACCATTAGGTCTTAAAACCAAATTAGATCATGTCACTAATTTCTCCATAAACAGTTTCTCCAAATTGCACTGAAGGTTAAATTCAAACCCCAACCAGTTCCTCCTTATTTTTCAAAATTCAGTTCAAATTGCAGGTCTTCCAAGTACCTGTGCCCAGGTGGTTAGTGGTGTCCTTTCTGCCAGAGTCCTGTCTGCACTGTTTGCCACACTGGCTTTACTTTGTCCATGGTATCTCACCATACTTGACCTCCTAGGTCTTCTCCACCTTTCCTAAAGCACCAAGTATCATTTGACAAACTGTCTTCAGGAAAAGAGAGAAAATGTATTGGTGTCTCTATGATAGTTGAACTTCCTGAATGACGGATTTATGTTCAATATAGGAAGATATTTCAACATGTTCAATATGAGGAGGTGCTATAAAATAATTATATTGGCTACCCCAAAATGTCATCAGATTTATTTTACTAGACATTATTAAATAAACTGTTCTGGGGAATATGTTTGAACTAAATCCCTCTAAAGTTTCAAAGGCTTATGACTCTATCAGCTGCAAGCTAATTAACTACCTGGACCTCAATGTTCTCATCTGAAATTTAAGAGAGAAGGAAGAGCTCTAAGATCCTTTTAAACTCCACAGTCATATTCACCATTCTCCTAAATCATCTTTATGCTTTTACATAATTGCTCTTGGTCATAACATCTTGCTCTCTTTCCCCCTTTCCATTTGTCTAAGTTATTCTTTCATTTCATGTCTCATAACTGTTCTTAAATGCCCTCTACGGTCTTCAGATACTTCAACCATCAGTAATTGCCCCTGCCTGTTAATTTCTGTTGCACTAAATGTGGCTGTCGGTATATAAAAAGATTTCTAACTGTATTGTAGGCTTCTTGGTCAGAGACCCTATTTTGTCTTGCAGTCTCTAGAAGAGTATTTCCGGTAATTGCTGAATAAATACTTATTTGTGAATATGGCAGTGATGTGGTACTCACAATGTGGTACTTGTATCACCTGCCTCACATTCACTTGGGTAACTTCTTATAAATGCAGCTGGCATTGTTAAAATTACTCCAGGTCACTTTTACACACAGTAACGTTTCAGAATCACTGGCATAGACCTTCGGGTGCTATATACCATTCTGGTATTATTTCTATAGCTTGCCTTACCATGTCCAGTCTTCAGTGTAGAGTCCCAGAGGACTTGTTGTGTGAGACTACCATGGATATCCATTAAAATCTGCATCTGCAGCCCTTAAAATGTAGCCCCTCCCTACGACTCTTCGAGTGTCCCTGGTTCCCTGAGGTTCCCCAGATTGCCTGCGTCAGAAGCACCAGCATCTGTCCTCGCTCCAGCCTCCTTGCTTGGATGTTTCTGACAGAGTTATTATTGACTAAAGTTTCCAGCTACCTCTAATGAGTAGAAATGGCTTAAAGTACGTCTTGGGTAAAACAAAATCTCTGATGCCTAGGGATTGTATTAAGTGCCTGCAAGAAGGCTAGGTGCTTACGTGTGATCTCACTTAATTTCCCTTCCCATCCCGGTATCCACCAAGTAGATAATTCCCATGTTACAGATGAGGAGGCCTAGGCTCAGAGAGGTAAGCAACTTTTGTCTAAGTAAATAATCAGGCCCTGAATTCTTGGACACAGATTATTGGTTTTATTCATCTTTGGATGCTCACTAACAAGCACAGTGTCAGGATGTTGCATAATTTAATTGTTTAAATGAAAAGCTGGATGAAGAGATAAATTTTGGTTTTGAGGCTAGTGAATGTGAGAACTCTGTATAAGCCCAAAGTCAGCCCTCCCCCCCCCCGAAGCCACCCCACCCCCACCCCCACCCCAGTCCCTGTGCTCTTCTGGGAAGTGTGCAGGGCCCATTTCCAAATAAGGTGGCAATCCAGTGAGTGTGCACATAGGACAAAAATGCATCACACCCACGAAGGTGCATGTCAGCACCTCCTATTCTCTCAGCAGTTCTGTGAGTCTGGTAGAAAAAAAACATTTATTTTTCGGCTCAGGAGTTTCGATGCGACACATAAAGCCGGACTTATTTAATGGTATACCCACTATTTGCACATCTTCTTGTGCCTGTTCAAATACCACAAGTCCCTTGCCTGCTATTTGCTTATGCTAAGACTCCGGCCATCAGATATCCTACTTTCGCATGCTATGCGGCAAGAAGATCCAAGTTTATTCATAATATAACAAAGTGGAGTTTGTTTTTAGCACAAACTGAAGTTTGTTTCATTCAAGAATGTGAACTTGGTAGTTACAGAATCACACCCATGCAGATTCATTACCATTCAACTATCGCATTTTCTGTTTATGTTGATTTCTAATTAATTCTCTCCTCAAAAAAATAAAAATAAAAATAAAAATAAATGGAATGGCTCCCTCAGCCAGACCAGAGCACATAATGATTCCCACTGTTAGATGAACACTGTTGGATCTGTCTCATGAAAAATGCTGTTATTACCACCCACTAACTCATCAACAGGTCCTGGCTCTCTGCAGAATCTGGGTCTCCATCACCCCTCTCCACACCCTCTTGTCCTCTATTCACCTCCATTTGGGAACATGGCCACTTGGAGAAAGGGAAGCTTTCCCTCCCTTAGCAACAGCTGGGATGCTGATTCAGTACCTCACACTTTACACCCGTCGCAGGAGCGCATTAACTTCATGATAGAATTTCTCCTTGTGGTTAGGGAAAAAAAAGAAAACCCACTGTGTTCGCTTCTACAAATGCCTTTTGTTGCAGTTTCAGCAGCAGAATCAACACTAGCTATCTGGTAGGTCATAGGAAAACGAATATGGTTTCCAATACTTTTGAAGAATCAACTTTGGAATTGGCCCTTGGGTTATTAACTCGTTCAATGGGGAAAAGAACATGATATTGAGAATCTAGAAGGAAGAGAAACTATAGTGCTGTTCTAAATTATTTAGACGGTGTTCATATGTGTTTCTAATGGCATGGATTCAGGAAAGAAAATATATTATGTACACAATTGCAAAGGGTTTTTACTCCTTATTCTCTTTATTCATACTTATGATCTCTTATTTATTTTATAACTTTCCTGTTCCTCCTCACCACCACCACCCCCTTGTTTCTCCCTGCCTCCGACTCTCTCCCCCTACCCCCTACCCCCCACACACACATACTCCAGAAATGGGGAATGGGAATTTAAAACCCAAGGACAAACTAAAATTACTGCTAGAAGGGGATGGGAGGAACAAAGGAGAAATGAAGTGTTCCCAAGAGCAAAGAACATGTAGATCAATGCACAGTCTCCTCCAAGATTATAATCTGAACATAAATTCCCAAGTTGTGGCTAGTTAGAACATTCTCCTCTAATATAAAAATTAATAAGAGGACATATTTTCATGGAATATAAGGTGCTGGTTCTGTTCCATGTACTAGTATCATAAATCTAACAGAAATTAAAATGAATAAACATATCAGACAACATGTGTTCTTGCCTTTCCTTCTGGTATTTTAGCCTTAGCCATGCGGAATCTAAATGCACCTGGTATAGAATCCCAGCTATTTACTTTGGTCCACGAGGCTCTTGCCTTCTTTTCTAACCTCATCTCATTCCACTCACAGCACTGCGGTCTCATTGGTTCCCCTGGGGATGCTCCTCAGGCCAGTTCTTTCCCAAAACCTTAACGTGTTTGCACTCGGTGATGCTCACCTGGAATATTCTTTCTCAAGTGTTCATGGCTGATTTCTTCTCATTCCCTCGGTCTCAGTTAAAGGGTAACCTTCTCAAAAGGGCCTTCCCTGACCACCATGTTTAAAACAGCTCCCCAGAGTGACTCTCTTCCTTATCTCTGTTTATTTCCTTCACCACTCCACGATATTTGATCAATTATTTATTTACTTGCTTATTAGCCGATTAATGTCATGAGGAAAGGAACCAGATGTCTTGCTCAGTCCTGCATTTTTTTTTTTTGCATCCTCAGTAGGTTGGGCATATAGTTATCAGAAATCTTTGTTGAAAACCTTAACCATAGTCTTCACATTGTATCTGCAATGCCCACTTGAGTCTACCTTTTGTTTCCAGTCCTGATTCCTTAGCCTGTGGATACACAAAGCACAGCCATCAGCCACCAAGTTGGCATCTAGCTACCAAATAGTCCTCTTATTTTAGATTTTAGGAATTCTATATCTGCCATCATTTGCTAGCCATTTTCTTAATATGGTGAGCTGGCTTGATTTTAGTGGAAAGTCTAGCTAAGTGCTACCTAATGTTAGGCCTGTTTCATTGCTGTGGTTTTATTTAAAGTATTTATAGGATATAAATATTAGACTCCCTTCAGGAAATTATTATTCAGTAAGAGAAAGAGAACGATTTTCCAAGTTCTGAAAGAAATAGTTT
This sequence comes from Lasiurus borealis, assembly GCA_004026805.1. Lineage (NCBI taxonomy): Eukaryota > Metazoa > Chordata > Mammalia > Chiroptera > Vespertilionidae > Lasiurus > Lasiurus borealis. The sequence goes on along the minus strand of PVJN01005429.1, from coordinate 52,376 downwards.
CCATCAAAAACAGTATGTTTCCCCACATAATAACGGTGGAGCCCTAAATGGGCTGTCTTCAGAACTGGTGGGCACATTCCTCTCTGAGACTGTTAGGAATTTTGTCAAACCGTTGGTGTGGCACGAAGTTTGGAGTATTCAAGGTTGACTTGCTGGGACAAAAGATGTGGCAGATTCTATCATCCTAACTGCTTCAGGTCAATTAGTGTCTTCACTCTTGATTTTGATAAAAGACCAAAGAGAACCTATATGTGTCCTGCATCTGAATACAAATATATGTCTAAGTATGTATACATTTCTATATTTAAGTAGCATAAGTGAATTTTAATTTAATGATTAAAACATTGATACATTAATACATTTAAGTCATTAGATAATACACTGTATTTAAAAGTAACAAGATTTATATGTTTGTATGTATAAACATGTGGCAGTGTCAACAAATTATTAGCCAAAAATTATAATGAAGAACTATGATAGATTCAGATTTCAATGTAAAAAAGTGTCATATGCCAATAAGCAATTATATTCATTCAAACAGCTTTTGATATTCTATTGTGTATACTTAATACTCCCAAATTGCCCATGCCTGTGGAGATATAGCCATTGTCAGTACCGCGTGAATGTTTTAACTTATGAGCAAATAAGAAACATTGGTTCTCAATGTCTTCTGGGGTTGATTCAACAGAATTTGAAAGAGACTGCCAAGTAATTCAAATTTTTAACATTATGCTTTTCTTAAAGTGAATATTGCCAAAAATTCCATAGGAATCATGAAGCATCTCTTACATTAACCATAACATTACATTAAACCTAAAAACGATTCTGTAACCATCAAGCTCCAAAGTATTACAGAAATGTGCTACCCTAACTTAAGCAAGAGAAAAAGTCTGCATTTTATCCATGTGAATCTCTAATTGAAGTACACAGAACTTAGACTTTCATTGTTTTATTTTGAAAACTGTATTTCATATTTAAGCTTCCTTAAAGTGTATGTGATTTGAAACTTGATCTTTTTTTGCCTAATGTTCATAGGCGTAACTCACTTAGAAATGCTTCTTTAGATACTTTTGGTTAAATATTTACTGCTTTGACATCTTTATTATTTAAGAAACACAAATAGCCCTGCTAACGTGGCTCAGTGGTTGAGCATCAACCTATGAACCAGGAGGTCGAGGTTTGATTCCCACTCAAGGCACATGCCCAAGTTGTAGGCTCAGTCTCCAGTGTGGGGCATGCAGCAGGCAGCCAATCACTGATTCTGTCTCATCATTGATATTTCTATCTCTCTCTCCCTCTCCCTTCCTCTCTGCAATCAATAAAAATATATTTTAAAAAATAAACAGAAAACTTAAATACCTTATTTTTAGTATTTATTACTATCAGCCATTTAATAATAAAAAAAATTGTTTTTTGTTGAGACCTATTCAATAAGCAGTTGCCCTGGGTAGAAGTTGGGACTTACAAAGAAAACAATGAAGAAATTATCAAGGCCAAAACCAGATCCCTGCCTTCAAAAAGCCTTCAGTCCTTGTGAATGTCCTTGTAAAGGGAGAAGTCATGGAGAAAAGGACAGATGTAAAAATAACTTTGATTATAGAATTTCACTGGTCTCCTGTTAAAGCCACTGCACACAGGAGAGTAGGCAGTAAATATTGTGAAGGCAAGAAGACTTTAAAGTGACCCTGTGGGTTGTCATCCTCCTCCTCCTCCTCGTTGTCCTCCTCTTATTCCTCCTCCTCCTCCTCCTCCTTCTTCCTTAAAAGTAAATTTTATCAAATTCACTAATTTACTTATTTCTCCTTATCTGAATTATAAAATCAACAAGTTAATTTCATGTTTTTTAGCTTTTCTTTTAAATTTAGTCAAACCTGCTTTTATAAGCTTAAAGTTTATTAAATTTCGTACTTCTGGAAATGTTCTAGCCACAAATAAATGACCGTCAGAGGTCATTGGCAGCATGCAATAATGGATCTCTTCCACAAAGCAATTTGCAATAGATGTTAGTACATTTGCAGTTGGGCTTTAGAAGGGGATTACAATAAAGCAAATCCTTGAGGCTTGCACTTCAAACTGTTACAGAAACAGAACATTGATTCCAATGCTGCAGTTAATTTGATATATAATACACATGGAAATTACCTAAACTTGTGTATTTACCAAATGCTCCAATACAGTTTAAAACTCTGTGTTATGGATATTTTATTTTAAAAAAAGTTGAATTACCACATATACCAATAGCCTTTAGGAAGTGTTGCATTAGTCATTTTATTAAATAGAGAAATAGTAGGAAATCTTATCTGCTGGAAAAAAAAACTGAAGTTACCCAGAGTATAGAAAGCTCAGACACTTAAAATGTGTTTGTTATGCATTAATTTATACCCTTTCATACTTAACCTTTATATACAAGTTAAGGAAAATACTTTCCTTTTTCTCAGGTTTGGGGACAGACACACACTTTGACATGTATTTGACACAATTGTAGTCAGAAGGTCCCATTTTAAAGTTCCCATGAATTCTGCCCATTTTTCCACTTATAATTACTCACATCTAAAATTTACTTATATAGACAGAGATTGGTATGAGCTATCAAAGATCTAGGTTCTAACTTTTTATCTAAACTCGCTATTTATTCAGTAGTTTACAACATTTCTTTGAATTCTAGTTTTGGGCTTCAAAACAAATAATTGTTGTACCTCCTGCCATTACAAACAGCAGTTACCACAGTTATTTAGGCTTTCTTTGAAATCAAAAGTGGTATGGAAATACAAAGTATTATTTAAATGAGCTGATATATCCCTTTTCTTTTACAAAATATCCCTTACCTGGGGCTCTGTTCACTTCCTTTGCCATCTTTCAGCACTTCCCCTTCCAAGATGTCTTCTCTAAGTAGCTTCCACCAGAGACTCACAGGTACATCCCAAGCAACTATCACACTTCATCTATGGAGCATTGCTTTCTGGATATCTTATAAAACCTGCAAAATCAACGATCTCAAGCCATGTTCATATTTATTGACCTTTATGTTCCATGCACCTTGCTCCAAACTTCCAACTGAAGGCTCTTTACTCCTCCAGCCATCCTCTCCTTTCTCGTCACTGGCTGGAACTCAACACACACCTTCCCAAATCCTCTTTCTTATTCAGTCCACATTCTGTTGGTCACCATATTTAATTGACTTTACCTCCAAAATGTCCTTGGAAATATAGGGAAGAAAAAAACCACACAAATCCAAGAAGCTCACAAAGTCCTTGGAAATATGCATCCCTCCCTCACCCTCGTGAGCCGCAGTTTGCCAACCACCATTTTAAGCTATCATCAGTCTTCTACCTTGATCACTCACTACATTTAGTCTCCTAGTTTCCATGCCTGCCACGCTGTCAGGGAAAAATCAACCTTTCTCATATCAATGTGATTGTATCATTCGCCATATTGAAATTCTTCTTATCCACAGAATAAGTACCTTGGCCTGCAAAGGGTTTCATAATCTAGATCTACCCTGTGCTTCCAATCTCCTTGATATGCCTCATGCTTCCATTAACCACTGCTTAAGCACCAGTTGCATTGAACTCATGCCAGTCTCCTCCTTGATGTGGTGATTGTGGTGTTCCCTCCTCCAGCCCCACCATGGCCACTTCCATGGTGATACCTTCAGCTCCTTTTCTGACATCAACTACAAACCTTAGAGAGTCTGTGAAGCCTACCCACCACCAACACCTCCATTGGCCATATAAAATAATGGTACAAAAGCGTTGTTTAAAAAAAGTGATTTGGAAATACAAAATGGAGTTATTATTAGACTAGAACAAAGGAAAAGAATGACAAAGCGGAATTCTATTTTCTGTCTTAGGATCATAAGACTTGAAGGCTGAAAGGGTTGTTACAGTCAATCCAGACCAAAGTTTTCTGTGGTTTCCATATAAAAAGTACAAACTCTTGCCTTAAGATGAAGTTTGAGAAATTTGTGTCTAGTTGTGTAAGACTGACTGTATAATTTGAGTGATCTTTATCCAGCTTTCAAGAAAGCAATCACTATGCTACTCAACTGTAAAAAAAAAAATTTAGAATCTCAAAATATGAACTTCATAGTCTCCCTTCTTCTCACTTCCCACAGCATAATACTGAGACCTTCCTGAAGCAATAAAGTTTGCTTTCAAATTGGTACCTGCCCGTATTCAAAATGTCCTGATTAAGACCAAGCAAACAAGAACTTCCTTTGCCAGTTAAGACAGTCATGTCTTTACTTTTTCAAAAAGTATTTTGTTAAAATTTTTTGGCTACAAACGAAATGTGTTGTTTAAAGAGCAAAGAGAGTGATAGTAGCACGATGTGTGAGTCAACCGTGCTGTATTAATCAGTAAACGTTTCAACGAGGGAATTGTGCACCCTCATAATTTGGGTGCCAATTGTTACCAATCGTGGGACCCATATAGCTCTCTCCTGGGGAAGTTTCCAAACATCCAAAACTCATTTTTTTTAGTGAAATTTATTTTAATGTTTTTTGAGGCTCTGAACATGTGAGTTGTGTTTACTTTCATAGCTGATTGCTTTAAAGTTACATTATGATAGGTCGACATTTCAAGGTACTTAAAAGTCTCTGGTGCCTCCTTTGAGCAGCTGCATTTCAGAGACAGGGACAGATTGGTGAGGACCAATCCAATCCATCTTCCTTAAAGCTCAGAGTCACTCAGTATCCTGAGTTAGAATGGTATTCTTTCCAACTGAGGTTCCTGAGATCCATTTTTCCATAGAGTTTTTAGGAAAAGGTTTCCCGGGTTTTATTTATTTATTTTTTTTTAACTACATCCTTGTTTCTTACACCGAGTCGGTAGACTCAGAATACATGCAACTCTCTTCACTTTAGGGTCTTTTCCCCCGCTTAAAATGTGTACACATTTTCTGTAAGTCTCCAATGCTGAGTTCCTGGCATGAAAAAATTACCCCATTACTTGGAAAGCAGTCTTCACTTACAAGTCCCCCGGGTCCTGTAATGTCTAAACCTCCTGTGCCACTTTCTATGTCCACCCCACCCCACAGGGGAGCATGCACAGGAAAAGCAGACTTCCCTTCCCCCACACATTTCCTCAGTTTATTTACAAAACGTCTTGGAATGAGAATGAGCTGCTTGTGGTTCCTGTGGCTGATTCGGGGATGGTTTCCTCCAGGCAGAGGATGCTGGTCAACTGGGTGACCTCTCTGTAGCTAACCCCTGCACCCTGAGGGAAGGCTGGGCGGGCTTATGGGTTCCCCTTCTCAGTAAGCCTGGTGGGGTTTGCTTTTGTGGTCAAGAACTTAGCAATAATCAAACATCACTGCGAAACAGGCTAGAGAATGGCACGGTCCATCAGAGCCCATCCCTCCCACCACCGACAAATAGTCAGAAATACACAGGGAGGCCTTCACCCCAACCGTGTCAAACTCAAAGGCTAACGCGGGCCAAGTGAACAAGGTTTAAGTGTATGTGGGCCACAAATAAAACAAAAGCTTCAGTTGTCATAGAAACGTAGGTTTATTTCGATAGAGACACGCTGACTACAAAGAGCTGAAATATATGAGTAATTGTCAACATAAAATAATAGAACATTTTAACAAAATTATTTTCTCTTGAACATTAACTTATCAGACACTGAATAACTGCACAAATTAATAAGCATAATGCAAATAAACCTAGTTTTCTTGTTCTCCAAAAGTGAAATATTTCCGGTTGCGCACACCAAACAAGTCAGTCCAAGATTAATGACGAGGCAATCGGCTGCTAGAATGTTCACTGCTAGTATTAGTGGAGAGAAAGGGTGCGCCTGCAAGTAAGGCGCGTAAGGGAAATGAATGCAACACGATGATAGTAATCAGTCATTAGCGAATGTTGTAGTTGGTTATTGATAAATAGAGGCCAGATGCATAACATTCATGCAAAGCCTTGGCCCTGAAGGCCCTGGCTGCCTCTTAGCCCCGCAGCCCTACCCACTGATCATTCTGGAAGGTTGTGCCGCCATCTGGTCTAATTAGCATATTAACTCTTTATAATAGAGGATTATGTATGATAGGATATTGTAAAAATTAAGTTAGAGAATTTTTATTAAAATGTTTCTTATTTATATTGGCTGGGCCATGAGTTTGACATGCTTGCTTTACACACTTATGTACCAACCTTTGTTTCTCATAATGATCAGGAATTTTCCCTTCTGGACTCCTGGAAGGACAATAAGGCTATTAATAGAGCATTTTTAAATAGAAAATGTATTAGGAGAAGAAACCATCCCAAATGCCAGCTACGTGAGAGATTCACCTTAGTTAGCAATTTTCCATCAGCTTCACATAGGTGTTGATGACTGGTTTAGTCATAAGGTTTAAGGTTGTGAGGATTTCAAGTGGACATGACTCTTCCAAATGTTGGTTTATATTTGTTCAGATTTGCTAATGAGTAGCCTCACCACACAAATAAGTGACTCTTGGAAACCTAGAATTCTCAGGGATATGTGTGGAAGGAGTCCTTAGAATGGACCGGTTATGTTCTCGCCAAAAAAATAATTCCCTTGAGTAAATGAAAGATGAGGGTGCAAAAACTAAAGACTTCTCTCCCAATGGATAAAACGTTGAACATAAATTATGACAACTACTCACATAGGATTCACGTGGAAACATCGGTAAGCTAAACATCATAATTTCACCATTATACCAATGTGAACTGATAAACATTAAATTCATAGAAGAAATATCTTGGGAAAGCATTCAGAGATGGGGTGTCCAAATAGCTACATAGCTTTAGAACCAATTGGCATTGGATCAAAGAGTAAAACTGTACATTCAGACAGACCAGAGTTGAAAAAAGATACCCTGGAACAGTGTCCTTGCTCAAGTTAAGCCCCAGTCTATGTAGTGATCCTTGCTTGAAGAAACTAGAGACGTGCTTATCATCCACCACAGAAATGAGAAGCAAAACTAATGTGTATTGATTTCAATGAATGTGCACAAAATTACCATCTCCGATCTTCCACGGTGCTGGTTCCATTGGATCTTTTTGTATACATAAATTAGGCAATATATTCTTATGTTTCAAATGCTCAAATTTTAAGAACTTTTACATCAGAAACAATGTATGTATTAAAAGGAAATAGTAGAGAAGAAAAAAAGAGAGGGAGAAAAAAATCTCATTCACCCCCTTACCACCAAGTTGAAAACTAATGAAAGAAAAATGTATATTCTACCCAGAGAACGTCACTGAACTTCTGTATTCACAATTTAACCTTTGTTTTTGTCTCTTTACATTTGTCCTCCAGTGCATCCTAACGTCAGTCAAGGCTGCCAAGGAGGCTGTGCGACGTGTTCAGATTACAATGGATGTTTGTCATGTAAGCCCAGACTATTTTTTGTTCTGGAAAGAATTGGCATGAAGCAGATCGGAGTGTGTCTCTCTTCGTGTCCAACTGGATATTATGGAACTCGATATCCAGATATAAATAAGTGTACAAGTAAGTGCCTACACAAAATTATGATTTTATCTCATCCACGGGGACTTTCCAGATATGAAATGGCCTCTAGAATATTTGTGATACTCAGTGTTAAGTAAGTAATAATATTTACCTGATTAATTAGTCTAAACCCTACTTGGACTTCACCCTCAAGGCAGGACAATTTTCAACACTTATAAAAACATTCAAGTTTCGTTTGCTGTTTTTTGTTTTTTTTTTCTGTTTTTCATTGTTTCATTCCTAAGGTATAAATCATTGAACCATGGAAAAATAGTGCAAGCATCAATGCCATTTGAGTTCTCATTATATTTACAAAATCTAAATATTTAATGACTTAATAAATTCAGCTATTTTTCACTTCAGAAAAGATTCCAATATAGATCTGAAACATTTGTCAGTTGGAAATAAATGTCGGAAATATCACATCACCTCTCATCTATACCTGAAAATCTTACTCTCCATACGGTAGAGCAAGTAACTGTTTAAAATGTAAATTAGGGGATATCACTCCTCTATCTTATACCACATGTAGCCCTGCCTACCTCTCCAACCTCATCTACGACTACTTCTCAAACACTTGCATTAACCTCACTGGCCTTCTTACAGGATCTTCCCACCTCAAAGCTTTTGCAATTACTGTTCTACACTCACTGTACTGGCAGTTTGGAAAGCTCCATTGTCCATACCTAGTTTGGTTGGTTCTCCCTTTATAGCCAAAATTCTACTCAGATGTCACCTTCTTGGAGAGGCATTTCATGACCATCATATCGAAATAATCAACCTCTTCCTTTTATATCAGTAATTTTTCCTACGTTTGTTGTTAATTTTTTCCAGGGCATTTATTAATCTGAAACCAGACTGTCTGGTTTAACAAACTAATCTGCTCTGTGGTCCTAGGCTATTTACATAACCTTGTGTGTCTCAGTTTTCTTATCTGTAAAATGGGAATCATAATGGGAGCCAGCCCATTAGGTATTATAAGATCTAAATGATTTAATATAGCAACATTCTGGTAGCAGTGTCTGACTTATAGTATCACCATAGAAGAGGCAATTATTGTTAATTTTTATTGTGTCTCCTCTCCTTGAATGTAAGCTTCGCAAAGTCTGGGCCTTGTTTCATTTTTGGGCACTGCTGTCAATCAATATCTAGAATAGTGATTGAAACATATTGGACAATCAAGTACTTGTTTGAATGAATGGACTTCAAGAACAGCACAAAGGCAATATCCTAGTATTTTTATTATAGTTCTGATGAAACATTTCATTATTATTTATTATAAATAGATATTTGCTCTTATAAACATTCTTGGGCAGTGGATTTATGGCCAAAAACATTTTTATAAGGCAATCAGTACAACAATTCTAAAACCAGTGATGGAGGTACATCAACAAAATGACTGTGGGAGAGTCCTTAATTTAGTTTGGCAAAATAATTTTGAGCCCTAAATGTTTGTTTGACATAAAAGTCACATGTGCCCAAGTTGTAAGCATGCAGAACTGGACCAATAATAGTTAAGTCAGGATAATAGAAAATTATTTCTCCTTTTCTTTCTCTTTCAGAATGCAAAGCTGACTGTGATACTTGTTTCAACAAAAATTTCTGCACAAAGTGTAAAAGTGGGTTTTACTTACACCTTGGGAAGTGCCTTGGCAATTGTCCAGAAGGATTGGAAGCCAACAACCATACCATGGAGTGCGTCAGTATTGGTGAGGAGGAACTCTATGATTTAGAAAGATGAGAAATGTCTTAATCATAATTCAGTCTCTGTGGACATGCTTCTCGTCATCCTATTTCACAAGAACCTGAGGGACTGTCTCTACAAGGCTCTCTCCATCTTTCCATCGTTATGGTGTTTCCATAGCTTTTCCCAGTCGTGTTATAGTACAGTTTAACATCCTGTGGGAGCTCCATTATACCTTAGGGACTGTTAATAATTGTTTCAACTATTCTTATCATTCTTTAATGAAGTGATACTTATGGTGATTTCTTTATATATATATCAGTCTTGAATTCCCACCTTAGGGCAAAAATGTCACAAAACACCTCAGTCAATGACCCGAGTTACTTTCTAAGGGGAGAAAAACATGCTCAATGGGTAGATCAAATACCTAGACAACTGGAGCTGACACCGTTAAAATTCTTACTCTTCCCTTCCACACTGCTTTGCTGAAATGTCCTGCTACGCAGGTATTCAGAAATAAGGAGAGATTTTTGGACTTACTCAAATTGACAGAGGAGACAGTCCCAAGTTCTGATTAATTGCAGGCCGAGTTTCCCGGAGGGGAGGTCCCTCAGACAAGTTGTTTCTCTAAATAACAGATCACTGTCAGGCTATATTTTCCTTCTTTTAAATGCTGTGTAGCTACTAGAGCTACAAGTTTGATGAACACTTGGGGAGCAGATGCGAAACCAAATGGGAAAGCAGCATACTAAATCTCAAAGTCCCCTGGGCAAGAGCTTCAGGAACCTTTGATGCGGTGCTGGTGTTGGCACTTGCACACAAATGTCCTCCTGACTCAGTACAAGATAGTCATCTCCAGGACTAAAGTGCTCGGGTAATAACCCTAACGTGGTGGTTTAACCATCTCAGGTCCACTCGGAACACTTATTTCTAAACACAGTTTTTGGCAGAGTGAAATAAATAGATGATATTTTTAAGATAATTTCAGAAGCATCTGGAAAACAACAGTCCTGAAATAGTTCATGGCTCATTTTGGTTTGCCTTTTTTCCCTCTTTAGTGAATAAAACACACACACACACGCATGCACACACACACACACAAACACGCACATTCACACGCACATACAAAACACCTTTAGAAAGACCGTGTTTTATCTGTTTTTAAATACCAAGGGTTGAGGATTAGAGGTAATAAACTCCAAACTGTGAAAAAAAGAAGGAAACAATTTTGTAGAAGATTCAAACAGGTTGAGCTGCACAGAGTTTGTGGTATTTCTCTACTCAGGGAAAGGGGCACCTGTTTGGATTTTTCTTAGCTGCTGAAAGTATAGCACTCAGTTTTTGAAAGGCCACTTATTTTAAATATATCAATGCTTTCTTATCAGAGCATTTAACACCTGAAACTATTGGATCAGTCTTTAAAGCTGACTGGCAGTTTATACTAGCATTAAGACAAGACTATTTCTTAACACAATAAAATTAAGGAAATTACATAATTTAGGTTATGGGTCGGCAGTCTCAAAGGCATTTAGTGAATCTGGCTCTCTGAACAGGTAGACACGACATGGAACACACTAGCAGTGCAAATCAGCAACTTTGGTTCAGGGCTGGCTCTGTTGCCTGCCCCCTATGGGATGTCTCCCATCATGTGGTATCTAGCCTACCAGCACTACACAGGCCAGGCCCGTGGGCATCCTGAGAATTTCATGAAAAGTGATGACCTGTTTGGTTATCACAAAGGGCCGTTAAAGCCTATCCCTTCAACAAACATGAAAACTAGGACTCCGAGCGCTAAAATGGTGATCCCAAGGACATAAGGGAGTTATTGTTGGTTCTGTAATGTAGCTTCCTAGTGTTCACCCAACAGGTTAAAGAATGTTTTCTCTCTTTGCTAAAATCTGCACTGTATGACTTGTTTCTTACCCAGATTTTCAGTTGGCGGGAAAGGTCCTAAACAGAAAACACCACCCTGGGACAGAGCTGGGGTGAAAGACTTACAGACATACCCTTTATCGAGGTTGGCAGGTCAAATTAAGCACAAATATCGACTGACTCCAAATTTATAGGGGAATGTATTTCTTCTATTTTGAACTCTGGATATTTGCTTCCTTTCTGAACTGGCATCCTTATTGCTTCTCTTAGAAAGTTGTTCAAGTAGTGAAAGAGGGAAGCTATTCTGCTCCAAAGAGTGAGTAGCAAGGCACATACTCTTGCTGTATTCTCTATGGAACTACATAGTTAACAAACAAGAATCAAAGCAGTTATCATCATTAGAATTTCATTGTTAGAATCATTCATCATGACTCACAGCTACCTATGCTGTAATTTTTAAAACGTGTTTCTGATGCTGAGTATTCATTTGCCTAGATCACCTTTGTGACAAAACAGCAATGTTCTGTTCACTTGCACATCATATAATATTTTTCTCAGTTCATCTTCTTAGTTCTGGTATTAAATGAACAGTAGACAAAGCTGAGAAACTTAGATTTTTATTTTTCCATGTGCTTTCTTGGAGGTCTTTTTATTTGTTGTGTTTAAGATCCACTGCTTTATAGTGATTTAATATGGGGATGAAAGACATTTCCTTAACTGGCAAGAGTTATAGTATTATTAACTGACTTGGTTACTCTAATAATGGTATAACTGAGCATGAGGACTATTTTGAAAGTGGTGCAATGAAGTTCATTTGAGTTCATAGAAACTTAAATTCGCTTATCTAATCATTTCCATTTAACCCTGTGTTACGTTCAGATATCTGAAAGTAACCAAAAAAAAAAAAAAGTGGAAAAATGTATGGCAAGTAAATCTAAATTTCTAAAACATGTAGGTTCTATTTCTTGAGAATGTATGAAATACAGCATTCTGTCCTAAAGTAAGGAATCTTTAAATCACAAGGCAGCAAGGAAATTTTTTGGAAACTTGTTTTTGTGGAAAGGGAGTCATATCATCTGAAAGGGTTACTATTGCAAGCTGTTACAGTTGTTTTAAGTTAGGAAGTTTTATAGACATAAATATAAGAATAGCACCTTGCAGATATTTATTTTCACTAGAAGTGCAAAAGTCTGACGTTTCGCCATGATTGAAAGGAGGAGATTATTACATAAAGAAAAAGGAACACCTCTACAAAAAAAAAAAAAAAAAGCTTTATAGAAAGTACATCAGCTGATCTTAGGAATCGCTTACCAAGTTAATTTTAGAAGCGTCTATCAGCTGAAATTGACCCAGAATCCAGTTAAAATGGGTGTTTCCATGCCTGAACCATATCTGTATATATAAAAAAGCCAGCTACTGGAACGCCAGAATGACCACAGTGACTGTTTGTTATGAGGCCCACTGTGGCCAGCGAATTGGCCTCCTGCAGCCCCTCCCCCTGGCCAGCTCTGCCCCAGATGGGGCCCCACCATCCTGATCAAGGGGCAGGGCTGACCGGCCAACTGCCTACAGCCCTTCCCCCTGGCTGGCCCTGCTCCTGGTGGGCTCCCATTATGCTGATTGGCCCGTAGCCACTCCCCCCAGCCAGCTCCACCCCTAATCAGCCTTCCCACTTTGATCAGGGGCCTGGCCAGCCAGCCAACCACTCATGGCCCCTCCCTAGGCTACTGGTCCCTAACTAGGCCCCCCCCCTCCATCCCATTTAGGGACAGGGCTGGCCAGTCCACTACCCACAGCCCCTCCACACAGCCTGCCCCACCCCCAATCAGTCCCCACCACCCTGATTGGCCCACGGCCCCTCCCCACAGCCAGCATAATAATGACTACTCTATCAAGTTATGATCAGGATCAATCAATAATTATTCAGTGCAACTGGCTGGTTGTGAGTAATTGTATTAGTTGCTGGTCAATCAAATCTAAAGTGTTAAGAAAACCTAATGCAAGAATGAGTTTACCTGATAACATGTGTACTAAAAAGCTGAAAACATTCTATTCCCGCCCCCTCCTTTCTCTTTGTTCTATCTTTGTCATCTCGCCCAGCTCTGTTCTGCAGGATCTCTGCTCAAAATGTGGGCAAGTATTGATGGGAGCAAACCTTGTTGTTTATTACACAACTGTGGGAGGATCTGTGCGCCAGCTGAGGCTGTCTGCTCTTCTGTTGCAGTGCACTGCGAGGCCAGTGAGTGGAGTGCGTGGAGCCCATGCACGAAGAAGGGGAAAACGTGCGGCTTCAAAAGAGGGACTGAAACCAGGGTCCGAGAAATCACACAGCATCCATCCGCAAAGGGTAACCTGTGTCCCCCGACCAGTGAGACAAGGAAGTGTACAGTGCAAAGAAAGAAGTGCCAGAAGGGAGAGCGAGGTACTGAAAGATATGCTTGTTTGAATCTTCATAATGTGATGGAAATTTCACTTTATTTCTTAGGACATATTTAGTATTATCATACATCTCTAAAGCTCTAAAATATCTACTAACCAAAGAATGTGTTGGCTGTAAATTATAGAATATAGGTGTGTAATATATATATATTTTTTTACATGGAGCTGATAGTAGAACTTTAAACTGCTATAGAAGAGTGCTCACTGAGTCCTGAGGAAGGGGGATGCATCATGGGAATTTAGGCCTGTGAGAGGATGAGTGGATTCTCTATCTTCTACTCCGCCTTCCTAGTGCCTCAAAAATTTTGGGGAGCCTCATAACCACAAGGTATAATACCATGCGGCATAAGATCATGATGAAGAGACAACAGAAAATAAGCCTATTCTTTTGTTCATTGCCTACAAACCAAAGAGGTACAGTTAGGGTGTAAGCTTTTGTAGGTAACATATTGTAAAGGTTACATAGGATTTTTAAAATGTTTAAATATATGTGTTTTTAAAATATATATCTTTATTGATTTTAGAGAGAGGAAAGGAGAGGGATAGAGAGCTAGAAACATCTATGAGAGAAAAAACATCGGTTGGCTGCCTCTGGCAAACCCCCTATTGTGAATTGAGTCTGAAACCCAGGCATTTGCCTTGACAGGGAATGGAACCCTGACCTCCTGGTTCATAGGCTGCCACTCAACCACTGAGCCACCCCAACCAGGCTAAATGTATATATGTTTTTATATTGACTTTACACTTGAGGGAAAGAACCAAACTATACTTTACAAATATAATACCAACATTAATAACATGTTACCCTCCAGTTTTTATTCATAGTATGCTAACCTTATATAAAAGATTACATAATCTTAATTGTCAGTGTTCAATAACTCTGTGTCAGCGCTTGTTCTGAAGTCTTATGATTACCAAGGAGAAATATACCATTTCATAAAATGTTTTAAGGTGATTAAATACATATTGGTCTTTGAAGTTTAACTTTTTTCATCTTCCTCACTAATGTCTTCAGCACCAGTGTCTACCAATATGTTACAGAGCTTTATATAAACTACTAGAGGCCCGATGCACGAATTCATGTATGGGTGGGGTCCCTCAGCATGGCCTGCAGGGATTGGGCTGAAACCTGCAGTTAAACATCACCTGCCACTCCTGCCTGCCACTCATCCTGGCCCCACTGCACCTGCTCGTAAACTTGTGCCCAGTCAGTCTTGATCGGGAGAGCCTCCCACTCTCCAGCTGCGAGCCCTGTATCTGGTGCCATTCTAAGGCAGATGAGGGGGAGCCAGAATCTGATCAGCCCTCCAGGCAGCAGTGGCATGCCTTTATATCGTTTCTTCCATGCTTAGCATCTAGGGAGGGGAAGAGGCTGGTGGCACTGTTGGGATTGTGCCAGTAGCACCCTCCTTTGGCACCTGGGCCATTCTCTGGAGCTTGGACCTGAGGACTACTGAGAGAGGGAGTGGCTGCTGCTGGGCTGGTGGGCCACAGGGACAGGTCTGTCAGCGGAGCAGCACTCCTGCTGTGGAAGCTCACTCAGGAGGCAGCTCCTGAATTGAGCATCTGCCCCCTGGTGGTCAGTGTGCATCCTAGTGACCAGTGGACCAGTCCTTTGGTCTTTGGTCCTAATGGCTGCTTAGACTTATATATATATAGATTGGTAGTTATCTGGTAAGTCGATAAATCATCCCCTCAATTAACTGTCAGTTGAAAATAGTTTAGTTGCCTCTGTAATTGAACTTCCTTTGCTTCTTTCATTCATTCATTCATTCGAGATCATTTTATTTCATTTTTACTTTATGGCCATTCACCATTTTAAGCCCTGGGGATTTACAACTGAATAGGGTACAATTTCTATCCTGAGGGTTCACTCAGAATCCTATGAGGATTAAGATGTTTAAATAGAAAATCACAATATTCTATATTAGGGAAGATTATATGTGTGTGAACAAGTTCAATAGGAACACAGAGAAAGGTGCTGTGCAAACCTGCATATTATTCATCTAAGACAGAACTTGGGTCACCTGTACTTTGCAATGTCTTTCACTATCCCAAATGCACCAGCAATCATCAGAATGTATAAAGCTATTGTTGTCATTAGTAATCAAGTAGTTAATATGATAAAATTATTGAAGACATGGGTTATTTTAAAGAGATCTTTGAGCTTTTGCAAATTTGTAAGATTATAATTAGTTTTATATTAGATTTAAGGAATGAAAATTGGCTAGTGAAAAAGGTCTTTCTGGTATTAGTTACCAATTAATTTAAAAAATCTTACATTTTGAAAGTTGAATTTGGAAATCAAATATTTCATCACTCTACTTGTTGGTAAGCTCTGATAGCCGTACATTTACTTAGGTTTACTAAATTTTCTTGAAATGTAAAAACTTACAGGTGGTCATCACTCATACTAGCCTTTCCACAAAGATTCTAAACTACTAATAAGTATTCTGTATATTTGTCAAATGTAAGTGAAAAAAAATCTTATCTAATAGAAAAAGTAAATTATGGTACTAATTGCATTTTATTTCTTTACCTGAGAATGTGGTCTTCTAATACGTTTTTCTGGTACTTGACTTAAACATTAACATTAAAAATGTCAGTGAGTGAGGGCAGGATTGGGAGGGGGGGTCAATGGAGAGATAACCACACACTTGTAATACTTTAATCAATAAAAAAAGAAAATTGTCAATTTTTAAAACTAAGAATGGATAAGACAAATAATGTCAAATAGTAATCTGCGACATAAGCTTGGCTTAAAAGTTTCTTTTCTGGTCTTTTTTCCTTTCCTATGATAGGATATGGTAACATATAATTTTACAGAGGAACTTGATACAACCATAAAAATGTATGTGTTTATTACTTTTAAAATTTCATAATACACAGACAACCAAGTAGGAAATATAGATTGCATTTGCAATTAAATACCAGACTCAGTTCCAGTTTCATTAATTTTCATACATATTTTTATGTTTGTCCAATATTTCTCAAGTAGCCTAAAAATTTAAGATAGAAAGGAAGCCACTTCTTCATTTATTACTTCTCTAATCTAACATGTATTTTATATTATTTTAATGGTAACTTATCAAATATCCTATTGAATATGGGGAAACCAAATAGAAAAGTATTTATGACCTCTAGGTAGACCACTATACCATATCAAAATAATATTACCCAGAGTACTCTCACTTAGGCTCTGATATTATATACATATTTAATAAACACAATAAAGTGATAAAGATATGATTTCTCTTACCACTCTTAAATGCTTATAGATTAATAAAAGAAGATTTTTCGATTCAGAGCTGGAGCATTTCTGGGGAGTAAGCTAAAAGTTAAGACTTTTTAAAATAAATTTAGCCAGAAAATCTTGAATTTAAACTTACATCGATTTCTGCCTACTGGTTAAAAATAGAGAGAGGTAGATAAGCCATATTTAGAAAAGGTGTGGAGCATGTGTTCAGGATTTTTCTGTTGGGCCGTAATTGCCAAATGCAAGGTCTCTAGGGAAGAATGATAAGATCCAGAAATGACTTTTCAAAATACACACAAAGAGATGAATAAAAGGAACTAGGTTTCAATAATGGAATGGATAATTCTAGTTGTGAGATGCATATACATATATATATTTGAAAAACTGTTTGCTAATAGTACACACATACACATTTTTCTCTACTAATATTATTCTCATGCTTAGAATGGTCATAGTAAATGAATCTGTGGAGAAAAATGTAATATCTGTAGCCCCAAATCTGAATTTTTATCTGATGTACTTTTTGTTTGTATCCTTTAAGATTATTTCCCTTTACCTGATATGCTACCTTTTAATCAACCTTAACTTTTCCACCAATTACTAGCTTTAATAAGTTATAACTATTGCAATAATTTCTAGCTTGAGCCATCTCAATTAAATTATATATCTAAAATGTCAAAGATATATAACATTTTAAGAGATTATGAAGTCTAACATATATAGACTATGCATTAAAACTATATTGAAATAGAAGTAAACAAGGAGAAAAGGTACTTTCAATAGTTATCAACTTATATTTATTGACTCTTTTGATTTATTTGGTGCAACCATCTTAGATAAAGGGAAGTGAAACAGGACATGTGATACACGTGTGCCTTCGTTTGATGCAAAGCGATAATTTTTGTATGTATGTAGGAGGCAGGCATAGGAAGATCAAACATGTTTCTTATTAGTTTGCACATCCTTTAATTGACTGAAGAAAATTTCCCATAGATATGGGGTTTTCAGGCAATTTGCAAAGAAAGAAAGAAATTTTGTTCCTTGCCTAATTGCACGGAGAGCATACTAATTAATTATATGCAATGCATGATCCTGGGGTAGAAATGGAGGAGAAAAGTAAGTCACAGAAGAAATAGGGTTGCCTCTGTTTTCGTGGGGTCAAAAGAAATATCATCCTTCCCACCAGAGAAAGAGAACAGGAATCCCTTAAAACATAAATAAAGAAAATATCCAGAGACATTTCCAGGGAAGAAACAGCGTGGGGATTATTGCATTATTTGAACATATTGCAGGTTGCCTTGTGTGCCTTCCCCAAATTAAAAGTAATGTGGCAAAATCTAGTAGGTTTTACAAGAAAGAAATGTGTTATATGTTAACTTATTAATCGCTATTAATCACAACTTCTAATACCATTATTATATATGCACTAGAGGCCCGGTGCATGAAATTCATGCATGCGGGTGGGATGTGAGAGGGTGGGGAGAGGGGGTTGTTCTTCAGCCCAGCCTGCTACCTCTCCAATCTAGGACCCCTACCTGGATCGGGCCTAAACGGGCAATCTGACATCCCTCTCACAATCCAGGACTGCTGACTCCCAACTACTCACCTGCCTGCCTGCCTTATTGCCCCTAACTGCTTCTGCCTGCCAGCCTGATCCCCCCTAACCACTCCCCTGCTAGCCTGACTGATGCCTAACTGCTCCCCTGCCAGTCTATTTGCCTCTAAATGCCTTCCCCTGCAAATCTGATCACCCCTAACTGCCCTCCCCTCCTGGCCATCTTGTGGTAGCCATCTTGTGTCCACATGGGAGCACTCATCTTGTGTATTGGAGTGATGGTCAATCTGCATATTACTTTTGTTAGATAGGATAGAGGCCTGGTGCACAGGTGGGGGCCAACTGGTTTGCCCTGAAGGGTGTCCTGGATCAGGGTGGATGTTCCCTTGGGATGTGGGGTGGCCTGGATGAGGGGCCTGTGGTGGTTTGCAGACTGGCCACACCTCCTGGCAATCCAAGCAGAGATCCTGGTATCTGGGATATATTTATCTTCTACAATTGAAACTTTGTAACTTGGAGCAGAGCCAAGCCTTCTGCTAGCACAGCCACTGAAACTTTGTTGCCTTAAGCACTGACCAGGGTGTGCAGAAAGCTTGGCTTCCTCCATAGCCAGGGGCAACCCAAGCCTTCCTCCTGCTCTCTCTGTGGCTGTAGCCATCTTGGTTGGGTTAATTTGCATACTTGCTCTGATTGGCTGATGGGTGTGGCTGGTGGGCATGACTTGTGGGTGTAGTGGTGGTATGGTCAATTTGCCTATTACTCTTTTATTAGATAGGATTATGTTTATCATGAGCACTATATTTAAAATCACAGCAAAAGCAGCTTTAAAAAAATTAAGCAAATAAAAAAAAAGTAAGTCCACTTGGTTCTTAGGTATTCTCCCCTGTTAGTTTACTTCCTAAAAGCTTTATAACAATGATTGCAGTAATGAATGGCTGCCTTTTCTACAAGAAGCATTTAGATTAGGTATTTGTTCAAATTCAAAACAATATATTTAGGCAGTATTTTCTGAACAGTTTTCAAAATCCAAATCGATGGATTGGTTAGCTCAAAATTGCAGGATGCCAACTGGCTTCGAGTATGTGCGTGCTGTCCTCTCCCCACCTGTGCTCCATGGAGGAAGACCAGCCGGCTGGCGGCTCATCCTGTTTAGGCACTGGAGGGTGGGAGCTGTCTGCTTTAACCTCCACCCAATGGGGGGACTGGCTGTTTGCCATAGGTCAGAGAATGTGTGAAAAAGTGCAGAGCTGAGATGATAATGGCATTAGAGACTGTCCTTCTCAACCTGCATGATTTTGCTTCCCGTGGGACATTTCTGATGATCACAACCTGGAGGAAAGGAATGCTATCAGCATGTAAGGGTAAAGACTGGGATGCTGCTAAATGCCCTACATGCACGGGACAGCCCTACACACCAAAAATTACCTGCTGGTGACAAGGAGGAGAAACTCAACAAGCTGTCTTTGTCATCCCTCCTTGGGTTCTAGTCAGTTCCTACCCTAAGGGGTTTGTACAGATTGTGGGAGGGCCCATTGCCACAATGAAAACCTGCACATGATCTGAAGCCTTGGTAACAAGGATGAGATGGTAGAACAGAAGGGAAATCCACCCCGCCACAAATTAATATAAAAATAATAAACCAATTTTATTTTAAAAATTATTGTTCTTTTAATTTAAAATATTTCAGTGTCACATGAAAATGTTCGGCTATGTTAAAGCCTCCAGGACAGATAGTACATTGCAGTAAATAACACCTTTTGCTCTCAGAGAGATGTGCCCAATATAAATGTATGTACCTCCTCTTAAAGACTACTTTGCAATCCGGTTGTATGTTCTTAAGTGTGTTGATCTTAAAAGGAAAAGCTCAGTTAAAAATAAGAAACTTTTTCTTTCATGCCTTGCAACCCTAGGCACTGTACCATTTTTTTAAATTCAACCACCAGTTAGCTCTTTATCATTAATACCAAATTCATATTATCCCATTTTTTTTGTAGGCTACCTAAGATTTGGTGGACATCATTCATGGTGGTCAAAATTTAATCATGGGAAATACTTGGGTTACCATGATCCATGCAGTCCTTTCCTCGCTATGGTGACAGAATAATCATTTTTAGTTTTCTCTGTTGTGTCGATATGTACCTCAGCATCCCTCTTCTAAAACCATCTCTATCATAAATTATCCAGACAAGTGCCTTTCTTTTCTCAGATTTTTTGTGATGTTAATCAATTTCTAATGTTTGTTCATGTAATACACGTGGGTCAGTTTATTCAATAGAGTGGTAGCGGTAGTACACAAGGCGTTCTTCAGCCCCTGAGCAAACAATAATTTTGCCACTGTTCAGATTCTGAGCGTGACGTGAAGCTGTTCAGTCAGCCTGTGCTGCAAAACAAATGATCCCCAAACCTAGAGGCTTAAGAAAACAATGACAATCAATGTGAATGAGCAGTTTAAGCTTAGGTCCCCTGTGCAGCTCCCCCGGGTCCCTTCGTGTGGTTGGCTGGCTAAGGACTAAGGAAAGGGGACTGTTTCTATCATTCTCAAAGTGGCCCCGGGTTCTACCAGGTGTGAAAAGGGAGAGGAAAAACAGTTTCTCTTGAACAAGGTATAGGGGGGGATAAATGCAATGCAAGGAGACTTGACTTGGGGTGGTGAACACACAATACAACACATAGATGATGGAATGTAGACTCGTACACCTGAAACCTATGTAATTTTATTAGCCAATAGCACCCCAATAAATTCATTAAAAAGGTAAAAAAATAATAAAGAAATAAAACTATGAACCCATAATGAGAAGGCAAGGTGTGTGTGTGTGTGTGTGTGTGTGTGTGTGTGTGTGTGAAAATAAACGGTAGAAGGGACTGAATTGAAGATTAGACAGAAAGGAAAAGAACAGAAACATGATGGATTAAAATGTTTTGAAGAATTTGCCATTTATACCCATTCCGTCCCTGTTAATAATAATAGCCTATTGATGCCCGGCACTGTGCTAGATAGAAATTTTATGTTTGGATGAGTCCATCAGTGAAAACTATACCTCATTCTGTTTGGGGTCTGCTTTGACAGCAGTGTGTCCGGATTAAACCATCTGAGTGGTTCATTTCCGTTCATGGCGCTAACTATGACATGTTTTCATGTAAACAAGTTTGAGAATGTTTTGCTTCAACGCTATCTCCGAATTTTATT
This sequence comes from Lasiurus borealis, assembly GCA_004026805.1. NCBI lineage: Eukaryota > Metazoa > Chordata > Mammalia > Chiroptera > Vespertilionidae > Lasiurus > Lasiurus borealis. Next base: position 30,914 of record PVJN01005429.1, on the reverse strand, counting down.
ATAACCCGGTCGTATTTGTTTGGTCACACCTCTTAGGCCTCAGGACAAGGTGTCCAGTCCTTTCGGCCAGGCTGTAACCATCTATAAAGTTGGTCTGTACCAGCTCCTATGAAGAAGTTGCTGGAGCAGATAAGAGGAGAAACAAGATAATGATCTATGGGAAGAATAATTCTTTTGTGCCTTCAAATGCGGGATGTCCTCTCTGCCAAAGAGGTTTCAGCAGCAGCAGCAGTTTCAAGGAGGGACTGTATTAGGGAGGTAGGGAAGAGGACAGGAGCATGAAAGGAGGAAGTGTCTTTTTGCCGGAGAAATGTTTACTTTGTAATTAGCAAAGGACAAGAAGGCCCTTTTGGAAACTATACTTGGGGGTCCAAAATTTAAATTTATGCTGATGCTCTCCCAGTCTCTCTCTAGGGAACCCTCCTAATTGGCAGGGATCTCAGCTGGCTAGAACAGGCTGCAAGGGAAGCCAAGGTCTCGGGGTCATTTCTCCAAAGAGCCCGTTAGCTCAGCTCTGTTCCACAGCCACAAGCTGTATCTTTAACCCTACTTAACCATCTTGAAAACATACATCAGCACATCAACGTGATGGTCTCACACACACACACACACACACACACACACACACACACACACACGTATATTCACCTCGAGACCAAAACAGAAAGTATATAGAGATATTTCATTTTTGCCAGCAGAAACAAACGTTTTTGTAAATGTCCTAGCAAACTCTAATGAAGACCTCAGCTACTTGTGGAGCGAACCGCGAAGACAAAAATTACCCACCCAGGTATAATGTCACAAGTGTGCCAACCACCGCTGCTCACTACCTTGTGGTCTGACATAAACCTCGATGCCGACATCTGAAATGTGACATTCACAGTGGCAGGGACTTTGTTTTTGTTTGTTTCTTTTGTTCATGTTATATCCCAGACACCTAAGAGCCTCTAGCACAGGACTGGTGCTTTAATAACTACTTGTTAAGTGGATGAAGGTATCTTGGCCTGGCCTTTTAGTTATTACTAGAGGCCCGATGCACGAAATTCGTGCGAGAGTAGACCTTCCTCTCCCGGCTGCCGGCACCGGCTTTCCCCCGGCACCCGGGACCTGGGCTTCCCTCGCAGCCCCAGCTTCGTCCAGAAAAACGTCTGGTCTAATTAGCATATTATGCTTTTATTATTATAGATCTCTCTTCTGCCCCTCACCAATTGGAAAATACAATAGAAATAATCTCTTACACAACACCTTCACCAACCATAGAGGGTGTTTTTATAAAGGAAGAAACAGTACTTTAGAAGTAAGAGAGTCATCCTAGTCCTTTTAACTGCTGTCTACAAGTTTTAACTTTTCATGTCCTAGGTGGAAATGCTTTTTTAAATAATTTTTTAAAAATATATTTTTATTGATTTCAGAGAGGAAGATAGGAGAGAGATAGAAACATCAATGAGAATGAATCATTGATTAGCTTCTTTCTCCACACACACCCCCCCTCGCCCCCCTGCCACTCCCTGGTGATCTAGCTGGCAACCTGGCATTTGCTCGGACCAGGAACTGAACTGTGACCTCCTTGGTTCATATGTCGACAATTAACTCTTTTGCCACACCTTGTTTTATAATTTTTATTTTAGTTTCTTCAGATACATTATTTCAAAAAATATATAATTATTGCTTGAACAGCAAAACAATATATCAGGAGTTCTCCCCCACTGATAACCCCTTCTCACGAAGCTTACTGTTAACCCCCCTTGCTATTCATCAGACATTTTAGTCGAAAATGACAGATTTCAAATTACCTTAAACCAAAAGACAACTATGGGCTGTAGGCACAGCTTGCTCTAAGGGCTTTCACACTATCCCTTGGCTCTTTCTCACCATTCCAACTCATCCTGCCTCTGTTTCTCATTGTTCACTGGCCCTCTGCTTCCTGCTGCAGAGAGCTTTTTCTCTACTCAGAGGGGAAAGCCAGCTCTAGGAAGCCCTCAGTCTACAGCAGTGGTTCTCAACCTTCCCAAGGCCGCGACCCTTGCATACATTTCCTCATGTGGTGGTGACCCCCAACCATGAAATTTTGCTACTGTTATGCATCATGATGTAAATATCTGCATTTTCCGATGGTCTAAGGCGACCCCTGTGAAAGGGTCGTTCGACCCCCAAAGGGGTCGCGACCCACAGGTTGAGAACCGCTGGTCTACAGCCACATGGCTCTCAACCCAAAAGAATGGTTCTCTCTCTCTTTCAGTGTTCCCTCACCCCATCTCATGAGTGGACTCACGTTGACTCTGCTTGAATCACATATCCACCCTTGAAGGAATCATTGAGGCAGGAGGACTGCGCTAGTGTGATGGCTCCACCAGTGTGGCATGCCCCTTATTAAAGCCCAGGCACATCCGGGCCACTTTGAGGTGCAAGTCTTTGTAAAAACCAAGGGGCCAGGCTAACAAACAACAGTTGCAAAAGGTGCCCTTCTAAAACAATTTTTTTTCAAATTTTACAAAATATAGAGGCTTATACTTTTTTTTTTAATAAGGTAAATCCTACCCAATAGTATATATGGAAAAAACATTTAAGTGAGGAGGGAATAACCCACGTTTTCTCCATCTACATTAGACTAGAGAGGCACATAGAGCTTAATGCTAATGATGTTTTAACCTGTGTGTTTTTCCCTGAATTCTGTGGTTTGCTAGAAACATTTTTATGTGAGTGAACTGGCTCTGAAATGAATAGGAAAATAACCCCCTGCTCATGTGAGTGGTTTCTGGGATGGGTTTGTGCAAGCGCAAGTTTAAGGCATGTCCATTTCCATTTCTAGCGGCTGAGTGTTCCGTGTGAAATGTACCAGTGTGGGTAATGACCTTTCGCTTGATTATGAAGCAGGCCACTGGAACGTTAAAATTAACTCAAACCTAATTACTGAACTCTTATGTTTATACTGTGTATACACCACCCGGTCAGAACTCTAGCCTCTGTGAGCCCAGGCTGCCATAATTGAGAAATTTGCCTTGTAAAGGGTTGTTTTGTTTATTTGTTGTTGCTGCTTGGAAAAGCCTGCTTTTCCTATTTTTGCAAAAAAAAAAGTCAGATTTAGGAAAGAGGTTCTGAACAGAATCCAATTACATTTTCTATCTCAGTGCAAAACACGTGCATTTTTAAGTGAGATATCCCTTTTACTTTCGCGTGACATGAAATCTAGAAGTTTAGAAGCACAGTGCCACTTATTTTTTTAGTGATGTTTTATAAAATGTCACATTTTTGGCAAGAAAATGTCAACATACCAAATTCACACTTGGGAAATATGAATAATTGCTGGTTCCAAAAATAAGACAGACATAAAAATGTAGGCACACTTAGAATTGACAGTCAGCATCTAATTAATTGCAAAGGATCGGCAATTACCGTCTAATTTGTTTTCATCTTAAATACTCTACTTACAGAAATAATAACCTGGTTTTCCATAATGTAATTAGTAGAATGCTCACTTGCTAATTATTTTTATGAAATATGGACATGTGACAGGGAAATGTCCCTTAGAATAGTAAGTACTCACCTTAAACATCTAACACATGCCTGCTTTCCATGCAACAACAAAATCATAAAATAATTTGGTTTTATTTTAAACTTGTTTGTTCCCGTAGCTGAAATACAGTTTACCAAAGTATTACATAGGAACTATGGTGGATTCCCACTTACCCAGTGTGTCAAATTTTGCTTTGAAATGTCCAGGGAAAGGGAGTTTTTATGTGTAATTTCTCTCAGCCCTTTGCGTGTCCCTCTTCCCACTGTGGATCTTGCCTTGTCCTCTTGTCCTGCCATGCCTGCAGGTTTCCTCAATTCCCAAAGAATTATCAGCTCGCAGCCTCCCTGTTTTCTTTTTGTGTGTGTTTCCATGTTTAATCCTTGCAGTGTCCGTTTGGTGAAGTAAAAAACGTACTGAAATCATTTGAAAGGCAGAACCATCTCAGTTCAACTCCCGGGCTAGCTGTTCGTTTCTTTGTTTCGTTTTTACGGAAGCATTATTTTTAGTATCAATAATGGCCAACCTGGAGAGTCACTTTTCGCCTGGCTTTGTTCTTATTGCTGTAAATCAAAGTCTCTTATCACGCTCATAAGCTGACGCATTCCCTTTCTATCAGAGGTAAAAGAGTGGATATTTCATAGGATTTAGAATACAGGCTCTGGAACCGCATACCTGTTTTTCAATCTCACTTAGGGCTTTTAACTAGTTCTATGAATTTAAGCAAATGACTGGTCTTTGTATGCCCTGTTTTCCTGGGGATGAGTGATGTAGGGAGGAGTTGCCGAGTGTGTATGAAACTCTTAGACTTGTGTCTGGCACGCGGTAAGCATCCAGTAATTGTGAGATTTAATATAAAATGGAGCCCCACACACTGGGTGGTTAAATAAAGGGTGTGCACATTTTAAATATTAATGGATCCTGTCAGATTACTTTCCAAAAGAAAGTTGAAACAGTTCACATTTGTGGTGGATCAGAATTGCCTGTTTTCTTACATATTTGCCAGAACTGGATGTTACCAGTTTTTTAAACTCTCGCCAATCTGAGGAATTAGCAACATTATCCTATTGTTTTGTAACTGGCATGTTCCTGCCTACCAGGAAGGCTAATAATGTGTGTATTAGTTATTTGGATTTCTATAGGATAGCTATTTATATGCTTTTCCAATTTTCCTATTAAGCAAATGTGTGTGTAAATATGATCCACACGTAGAAGATATCTTGCCTTGTATCTTTTTGCCTCTGCCAATGTAATTAAGAGGAGCTGTGTGATAGGACTGATCTTATATTTCTTGTATAGCAATAGCAACATTTGAAACAGCAAAATGAGAGAGTCAAAAGGGATAAAAGGATCTTAGAGATGCATAGTTCACCGCCTCCCCCCCCCCATTTTTTTGACAATAAATGACACCAATACCTAAAGAGATTAAATGACTTTGCCCAAGTGGCCTTGTCCCAATCCTGGTGCACTTCATTTTCCACTACATCATGCTGCTCTATGGACACAATATTCCCTGGACTATTGTTTAATGGCTTTCCATCAACAACTATGTTTATGTTGCTAATTCCATTTGTGGAACTATACAGATATTTAATAATGCATCACCCTTAGTGGCTTTCTCCTCTTTTGAATCCCTTCTTTTCACCCCTGTTTTTAGACAGCGAAGGGAGCCACCTCCTTAAGCTATATTTCGATGAAATAGGTCTTTCTAGGTGCGTTTGCTCTTGTGGCGTAGGGCCAGGTATTCTGGAAAGCATTAAGCGAAGAGAGTTCTACCTGAAAAGGTGATCTGGTAAGGGCTCCAAAAAAAGGAGACCAGAAAAGGAGACAGGCAAGAGATTTCTTACGGAGAGAAGAGCAGCCTTTTTAATGGACGTTTACTGAGTCTTGCTTTGCCCCTGGTAAGGCATGACTGGGCTACCTGCAGATGCTTACAAGATGAGAAGAGTGGATCAGAAAAGTCACTTTTAAATGAGTTTTAGTAACAGAACCCTTTTCTTTATTGAAATCTTATGCATAGCCTATTATATAAAATAGGTAAACAGAAGTTGTTGGAGAGAAATTGGAACCTTTGTGCATGATTGTTGGGAATGTACAATGGAGAACAGCGTGGAGTTTCTGCAAAGAATTAAAAATAGAATTGCCATGTCATCCACCAATCCCACATCTAGTAATATACCCAAAATGATTGAAAGCAAAATGGTCTCAAAAAGATATTTGTATACCCATATTCATAGCCGCATTATTAACAATAGATAAAGTAGGAAGCAACCCAAATGTTCATTAATAACATTTGTTTACCCAGGTAAATGAAGAAACAAAATGTGATATATATATATATATATATATATATATATATATATATATATATATATATATACACACACACACACACACACTGTGGAATATTATTCAGCTTTAAAAAGGAAAAAGAAAATATGTCATATGTTATAACATGGGTAAACCCTAAAAATGTGATGCTAAATGAGATAAGCCAGTCACCAAAAGACAAATACTGTATAACGACAGTTATATGAGATACATAGAAGAGTCAAATTCATTAGAGATGGACAATAGGATGGTGGTTTTCCAGAAGCTGAGGGGAGGAGGTAATTGGGACTTGTTTAATAGGTACAGAGTTCCAGTTTTGCAAGACAAAAATATTTGAGGAGACAGATAGTGCTGATGGTTGCACAACAGTGGATGTACCTAATTCTGATGATCTGTACGCTTAAATACAATTAGAGTGGTAAGTTTTATGTTACGTGCATTTTACCACACTTTAAGTGCTTGCATTAAAGTAAGGCCTAACTCACCAAGAGCTCTGAGCTAGAGCACTGAATATGAAAACATTAAAGAAGGTGGATTAGCCCAGCTCAGGAGCTGAATGTCGAACCATGCACCAGGTTTGATTCCCGTTCTGGGCTCAATCCCCAGGAAGGAGTGGGTGATAGATGTTTCTCTCTCTTTCTTCATCTTCCCTCCTTTCTCTCCCTAAAAACAAAACAAAACCAAAAAAAATCAATAAAAACATATCTTTTAAAAAGAAGGTGATTTATAAGATCTCTTTTATGTTTCCCAATTAGATTCAGATAAAACCTGAACTTAATATTCCTATAAACCCTGTACTACAGAAAAGTACAGTATGTTTTTCTGAAGAACATTGCTTGGATCTTGAAAGAGAGATGTATCCGTGTGCCCCTAAGGCATCATCCGGAGGTTTTGTCAGATGTTACGGTGTAGATCACGCTGTCGCTGAGGGATGTTCAGGGTGACAAGAAATAAGGAGCTGTGAACACTAGCTCTCTATAGGGATACATCCACGTGCTGGCCTTTATTCCTTTCTTGGTTTTCTCCTCAAATTCGTATTTACTTACACTCATTTATGGAAATGTCGCTTCAACACTTGTCATCTGTAGCAGCAACTCTATGGAACAGAGACACGGAATTTTGTAACATTTCTAACACATGCACTGTACACATAACCTTTAACTTGTAGCTATATTTAATGTATGGACACCGTGTAATTTTGCAGAACGTTGTTCATTGTTATTTTGTCCCACCTAAGACCCGACGCAACACTTTTTTCAGGATTTCTGTCATTTATGTCTCCTTTTTTTTGATGGCTAAATGCATAATCTAAAAGATTATGCTGCAAACCAGCCTTAACTTGGCTAGGAGCTTAGGAGAAGTACTCTGAGCACTTTTTATATAAACTCTAAGGAGGTCAAATTTAGAAAAATCTCAGCTGCTATACTTGGATCCCATGAGTCACTGACCATTTATAATTAATATTAATAAATGGCAGATGACAGATGTTTATTGCTTAACTAAAAATGTGTGTGCAATACTAAATTTAAAAAAAATAAGTGAGTTTAAGATCCAAAGGGCTTAAATATATGTATGCGGAGTAATGAAAATAATAAAACCACCAACATGTGATCCAGAATCCTCCAACTGCAAACACCACAGTTTCATAGGAAACATAAAAGTATTTTCAATTCATCATATTAAACATAGGATTGCCAGAAAAATATATCCCTTTAAATTAGAATGCCTCTTTTACAGGCCTAGATTTCTCTAGAAAGGAGGCTTCTGAAACACTAATATGCCCTTAACGATGGATCTCACAGTCTAAAACTAAACTATTTAGCATGTATGGCTGTTATAATCAGAAATTTTTAAAACATAGTACCCAAATCCTGAGCTGGTTTAAATTTTAACATTCCATGGATTCCCACTAAATAGTATACAACTGGAAGGAGATTTATTCACCTCTAAACACAGTAGGTTAGTTACAGAGATGTATTATTTTTGGAACATGATAAGATGATTAAATTGAAGATTACGGTAGCTTCTAGTTATTGAAGAAGTAAAAATGTTTTTGTAAGAGAATTACAAAATGGACCCAAAATCATCTTACAAAAAGCCAAAAGATAGGAAAATAATTCGCTTGGGTTGTATGTCCTCACTCAATGTCAATAACCATATCCATTGACACCAATTCTTTCCAAATGTGGCATGCCTAAAGCGTGGCCAGTTGCATGTTTATCTCATGCAGTCCTTTAAATATTCTGGGCATCTGGGCATTGCTGTTACCAACTCCATTTTAAAAAATGAGGAAACTGAGGCACTGAGTGTGAGTAATCAGGACTAGAACCTGGGTCTTTGTCAATTGGTCCAACCTTCTTCCCATGCTGGCTCTTTCCACACTTTGCCACATGACCATTCCTTTCCATTTGTCTGACTTTTTCTAATTATACCCACTACAGGTGTGGTTGGCATTAGCCATTATTTCTTGTTACCGTCATTGCTGTTGCTGATAAAGTTGAGAACGTTCTCTTCCTACCACCGAATCTGCTAGGTCCTTCTTTTTCATTTTAATAACCATTCTGACCTTCAAAGAGCAGACTTGAACTCAGCGAACACATCGGCCAAGGGCTCCTCCTTTTTGCCGCAAATCACAAGGCTGTTTTAAAGCCAAATGGTTTTTCACAAATTGTCAACATCATATTCCAATGTGGGAAACGGTTACGTTCGTCGACATCACCCTGTCCAAACAAAGGCGCCGTCAGTCAATAGAGTCAGTGACCTTTGGACTCTAAGTGCTTTGTGCAATTTTCACAGGATTGTGTTTAGATATGGACCTTAGTAAAAGAGCCTTGTTTGGCTTTCTAAGAGGTCTCGAAAATTCATACCCCTTCCAACCAGCGTAAAATACCACTGAAAACATAAAGATGAAATTCCAAAAAAAAAAAAAATGTGTTTCAAAGGCTCAGATTTTCGACTCGATTTATGAAGTCCTGTATAGATGGTCTCCTAAGTGTCATGTGCACCCGGGGCCACGCCAGACACGGAGCGAAGTTCCAGCCCCGGGAGGCTTCCAAGCCTGAAGCAAAGCTGCACGTGGATGGGGTTCCAAGAGAGCACACAATGTGCGTGTGCGAGCGAAGCAGATGCGGCGTGACTTTTGGGTGGATCTCTGGGAACGCACGGCTATATGGAAAAATCACATGCCGCTCTCAGTTGCTGGGGACATCTGCTGAAGGCACGTGAGCTCGAAGCTAAGGCAACGGTGCAAAATCCCTCCCAGAACATCCTGACTGGGGAACAAGGGAAACTGCTCGCAGAATTAAGAGTTTCGTTCGAACACGATCGATGTGCAGCATGCTCCTCCGAGGTGGCAAGCAGAGGCTCCTTGTTTCCAAGCAGAAGGGAGCATCTGTTTCCAGCAGGAATATTGTCAGATGCCTATTGACAGCCTTTCGTTCGGGATGTCCCAGGCCAGCCTGCTCCTCGCACTGTGCTCGCAATACCTTGCTCTGAGCAAAGGGCTTAAAAATGTCAAGAGGCTTTTAAATATTTTTTAGGCATGAAATGGAGCTCACAAAATAAGCTGTATGGCAAGTTAGTCAGGAACACATGGATATGTTTCCTTTAAATTATATACAGATTTTTAGGATTAAGATGTGGTAAAACCTACTAGCGGTCTGTTAAGCCTTGTAAAGCCACTTGAAACGTAATTAATTTTTTTTTCCCCCCAAATTCAAGGATGTTCCATTGGAAATAAGAAAATTGCTGGCTGTCGTTTTGCATTTTGCCTGTGAATTTTACAAACATTACATTTAGCCTCGTTTTGGAATAAGCGATGTGCTCCCGTCAGGGACAGACCAAAGGTGTGTAGAGAGCAAAGGAAAAATTCGGGACGTTAAGAAATCAGGTGTCACTTTTCAGGTTATCCTCACTGCCACCGTATTTTCTAGGACTGAGAGAATGGGGCATCTTCCTCAGAGATTAAATATGCTGTGCCACACAGCAACTAATGCATATGGAGTGAACAAGCTGGGAATATAATCACTAGCACTTTTTTATTTTTTAAACAAAGCCTGTTTCATGATCCATTTGTATTCATCCTCAGTTATACAATAGGTGTCCATTGGAAGTGCACAGTAAAATTTTCCTAGGCCAGTTTTGCGGGACGTCTGGCAGGAATAGTGTTGAGATTTATGGAGAAGATTTCTATCTTGGGGCAGCTTTACCTTAGCTTTCTGAACCAGCCATAAAATCATGTACATGAGGAACACTTAGACTTCTCCCATTTGTATTCAGTTTTAAAACTGTGTAGTGAATAGATTTTATAGCACGTCCATCCTAGCTAATGAAAGAGTAATATGCAAATTGACCATACCTCTGCTACACTTAGAAGCCATGCCCAGCCACGCTCACCAGCCCATCAGAGCAAGTATGCACATTAATCCAAACAAGATGGCTATGGCCACAGAGAGAGCAGGAGGGAGGCTTGGATTGCCCCTAGCGATGGAGGAAGCCAAGCTTTCTGCACACCCTGGCTGGCCCAGCCTCTGTTCCAGGCTACAAAGTTTCAATTATAGAAGATAAATAAATCCCAGATACCAGGGCCTGTGGTTGGGTTGCTCAGGGGCATGGTTAGCCTGCAAACCATCACAGGCCCCTCACCCAGGCCACCCCATGCCCCAAGGAAACTCCCACCCTGATTCAGGACACCCTTTAGGGCAAACCAGCAGACCCTGACCAATGCACCAGGCCTCTATCCTATCTAATAAAAGAACAATATGCAGATTAACCATCACTCCAAAATACAAGATGACTGCCCCCATGTGGTCAAAACACCCTGCCCCCATGTGGACATAAGATGGCCAGCAGGGGAGGGCAGTTAGCAGGGACCAGGCCTGCAAGGTAAGGCAGTTGGAGGTGATCAAGCCTGCAGGGAAGGGCAGTTAGGGATGACCAGGCCAGCAGAAGAGGGAAGTTCAAGATGACCAGGCCTGCAGGGAAGGGAAGTTGGGAAGGACCCAGGCCTGCAAGGGAGGGCAGTTAAGGGTGACCAGGCCCACAGGGGAGGGAAGTTAGGGACAAATAGGCTGGCAGGGGAGCAGTTAGGCATGAATCAGGCTGGCAGGGGAATGGTTAGAGGGTGATCAGGCTGGCAGGCAGAATTGGTTAGGTGCAATCAGAAAGGCAGGCAGGTGGGCATTTGGGAGCCAGCATTCCTGGATTGCGAGACAGATGTCTGACTGCCTGTTTAAACCCAATTCTACCTGTTTAGGTCCGATCCTCGGACATCCCTCAAGGGGTCCCAGATTGGAGAGGGAGCAGGCTGGGCTGCTGAAGGACACCCTGCCCCCTCGTGCACAAATTCTGTGCACCAGGCCTCTAGTATATATATAAAAGGTTAATATGCTAAGTGTCTGACTGGTCGCTATGATGTACACTGACCACCAGGTGACAGATGCTCAGCACAGGAGGTACTGTGATAAACACAGAGAAATGGCATTATGGACCTGGCACCCACAAAGCAATACTTGGCTTCTCTCAAGTGGGACACAGGCCCTACCAACACCTGGAGCAACAGCCCACCTAATTGCAGCCAATGCTGCCGAGACCCCATGCCACAAAATGTGGCCCACAGCCCAGCTTGGCCTGGAAACAGTCACTGTGGGCACTGGTAATGACATCATGTAGTAACGCCCAGCTTCCTCTCCCTAGCAAAGACTAGTTTCATGCAATTTCTTCAACGCAGGAGCACAATTTGCTTTATAGCCAGGTGCAAACACTTCACACTTTAACCAAATGTCTGTGAAGCATTTTCCCATGCTTCATTTCATTTGTTCCTCAGAGAAGCCCTGGAATAGGTAGATAGGATACTCAGTAGAATCCTATTTGCTTTTCATTAGCTGGAAAATGGAGATTTTGAAAGCTTAGAAACTTGACCCGACTGAAAAGAAGAAATGTTTGGCCTTAAAAATTACTTAGGGTTTTGTCACTGTGCAGAATAGTCAAACACTGCTGCAATTAAATATTTCACCCTTTGTTCTCCCTGTGTGATCCACAATAATAATCTGCTTCATGTTGATATTTACTGCTGTGTTGCTGACAATTACCTGAAAGAGAAGTTGGGGTGCTTCACTGGGTTGGAAAAAATTTAGCTGCATCAGAAAGCAGGTCTAATTAAGCAAGTTTATTCTGTATCTATAAAAGACTAAGTTGACTTGCGCATGCACGATACATATAAAGCTCTTGCTGGTGCCAATTGCATGCATGTATTTCAACCTGTCATTATCCATCGTGAATTTAGTTGACACTCTATTATAGAGGAAGGGCGAATAGCAATATTAAAATATTTCTTCTAATTAATTTTCTTTTAATATGCATGAATTCGTGCACAGGGCCTCTACTTTTATATGGGGGGGGGGGGGAGGTGATTTTCCAGCTTTACTGAAGTCACTCATTCTCTTTATGTTCTAGAATCCATTTGTTCTCTAACTTATACATTTTCTCAATATATATTTATTGATGTATAGTTTTATTCCTATATTTGACCCTTAATGTCTCTTAGCTTCCAGGATGGCCACTTGTTTTGTTTTGTTTGTTTATCTAACTTAGAAAATACAGTTCCTCTCTGAAGATAGTCAGAAAGCACAGTGTTTAGATTTTGTTGTGTTGGGGGTGGAAGAATGCATCTTTTTTTAATATTGAAACCCCAGATAATTCAAAAAAGTAAGAGTCTGAATTACAGAATATAGAATATACTAGAAAGACATACAATCCTGTTACTTTCTTCAATTGCATTTGGTTAAGCTGCTAAGTACATATTGGTTAGATGACTATTTCAGTTTTCAAACAATATTGCCTGGTAACATTTTTTTCCATAAATGATATAAATTGCTGGAAAATTTTATACTTTTGGATAACTTAAAATACCTCTGAAAAAACTCTCTTTCAATTTTAAATCTACTTAAAAATCCTTCTCCCTGATGATATTGCAAAGGTCAATTTTAGCATACCTATCATAGTGCCTTCTCAACCATAGATTCCAAATTTGTGGACTTATAACTGATTTGTTTTTATTACTCAGTCCAACTTCTTCATCTCTTTACTGGTCTATCTAAAAACTAGTAAGAATAGAGCTAATATTAAAAACCTGGATATCCTTAAAGACTGTATTCTTTAAGAATAGTTCACCAAATTTTCTAATACTGGTAAGTGAGAACACATTATATTGAATAAGGATATTGTTAACCACATTCTAAGATTCATCTTAAACTGCTTTATTGTGACCATTATGTATCTATCATTTAAAAAATCACCATTATTTTAAAACACTTATGAAGTGCCCATCTGAAAACGATACGCTGCTGGATGTTTCGTAACGTTAAGCAGATGCAGAGATAAATGCAAAAGCAAATTCCTGAGTATTTTTGTAGCCATGGAACCACCATAAAAAGAGGTTTGTGACCCCACTCTTACCTTAACAATGTCTTCAGCATTTCATATTTAATTACAGTAGATTACTCACCAATATAATAAATATAGATTTATGAGCTACTTTAATGTTCTTAAAACAAATGAAAACCACCCAGGAGGAGCCTCACCAACCCTGAGGTTGTCCAGATTGCATTGGCTGAGAGCAAGTGGAAGATCACTCATCTGCAAGGGTCACGCAATCCATCTCAGAGTGGGAGTTAAAGCAATGACTAAGCAGAAAAGGAAGCTGCAGTACAAGCCTGTTGCAAAGGAGGTGGGAGCGCCAATGTCAAAGAATTTAATTTCCTTTTTTTTGTGAATAGACCTAAAATATCACTTCTTACCATGATTTTTCTCTGGGTCCTAAAACTCCACTTGTTTGGTCAGTTATTTTTGATGACTATTATTGATCGGTTCAAACAGATAAAAAGAATACATTTTTTAAAAGAGCACAGTGTATTCTAAGTTTCTGAGGGGAGAGGGGCGGGCACTTTATGTTAGGAGTCACCAGAAAGTAATTTTAAATGAATTTATGACAATCCAGAATTTGGACAATGAAAAAAACTCAAGATGCACTTGAAAGAAGAAATATTCTACTCCAGGGTGAATATATTTATTTAATTTCAAACAATAAAAGTTAAAACTCATATCTTCCCATTTCCCCCACCCCCAGACATACCCCTCAGTGTCTTGTGTTCATTGGTTATGCTTATATGGATGCATACAAGTTCTTTGGTAATACATTAATTTTTAAAACATTTTAAAAAGAAAAAAAAGTTAAACCGCATCTTCATTTAACTCAGGTGACACCTGTTGAAAAAGTGAATTTATTTTCATGGCTGAATTAGTATACTCTTGATAATCCCTATGATCCCTTCTGGCAGCACAGTTTTATTTTTAATAAACACTGCCTCTTCTTCCCCATCTCCTCCACTTACTAACATTCTCAAACCTTATATTTTAAGCAAGACTTCTTTGTTGTTGTTGTTGTTGTTAGTCCTCGCCAAAGGATATTTTTCCATTGATTTTCAGGGAGAGTGGAAGAGAGAGGGAAGGACACAGAGAAACATCAATGTGAGAGAAACACGTAGATTGGTTGCCTCATGCACAAGTCGGACCAGGGCCTGGGCTGGGGAGGAGACTGTAACCAAGGTATGTGCCCTTGCCCAGATTGAACCCGGGACCCTTTGGTCCCCAGGCCGACACTCTATCCACTGAACCCACCCGCTAGGGCTAAACAAGACTTCGTTTGAACTTGGTCCTTCCTTAATGGGAGAGACTCTCTAACTGTGAAGAACTCTGACACAAGATTGGCCTGCCTTTGGGGTTTTTAGTGTGATATGCCACGGCTGATGGCTTATGAAAGTGACTGTTAAGTCTATTGCTCACGTCAATGTTCCCACTGGATATTTTGCTCATTCTTTGGGAATTTAAAAGAATAACAAAAAACCAACAAATCATTAAAAACTATAACATGTTACCCAATTCTTGGGAATAAGCCAATGAGCCTAAAATGTGCTTAAGTGTCATAAATGTGAATCTGCAGCCTTCCAAGCTACCACTTTGTTTCATATGCTCACCAATAAGAACCCTTATCTCTGGGGGAGACATCCATCTGGTAGCTCCCAACTGTGAGGGTCTGCCTCCTTAAACCCAGCTGCGTGTTTGCCCCTGAGATAGCAGAAGGTAGAGAGTGCCCTGTCAGAAAGATGACATGGATGCAAATGTATCCTGAAATCGATCTGAGGTTGGCACCAAATGTTCTGTGTCAGTGTTATGTGGAATTTAGTACAGTCATAAGAACTTAATTCTACATTCTATTAGTGATCAGGTGAGAACTGAACTTAATATGCCCCAAGCTATAGGAACAAATAAACAACACGGGGTGAGCAACTAAAGTGATGAAACAAGAACTGAAAAAAGAAAACTTTAACGAGAACTGAGAAAAAGTCACCAGAAGTCGATTTTTTTTTAAAATGTGTTTATTTTTCCTCAAAAATTAACTGTGAGTGCCGTCCAGGGGAAGGAGTCAGAGAGAGCCAAATAATGATCTTAAAGTTTTGTTTTTGTGAGTGGGGTTTTGTTGTTATCTTCTCCCCTAAAAAACAGAGTGGTGAAATAAATTTTAGTATGCTACTATTAGTCTCATAATCTGTGGGATATAGACCTTCTTGGACTCATTTGTGAAATAGAAATGAAGTATGAAATGAAACTGGCATTCATTGAATATTTAAATAGATATTTATTTAGCTTTTCTAGAGCTGGGCATCCTATGAGAGCCTTTATAGTTATCAAAATGTTAACATTATATTTCACTGTATATATTTTTAAACAGATCATATTGTAGTTGACAAGCATAGATATTTTGTATAATTTGGGCTACACAACAACTGTAAATGTCATAGACAACTCAAGATTCTCTCAAATAATCACAAGTTTAATTATAAAATTCACAATGGAATATATATATATATTTACTTTATGATTTTATTTTTTATTTTTTAATTCTTTATTGTTTAAAGTATTACATAAGTCTCCTTTTCCCCCCATTGGCCTCTCCCCAGCCACCCCCACCCCCTAACACATGTCCCCACCCCCAGAATGTGTCCATTTGTTAAGCTCATATGCATGCAAACAAGTCCTTTGGTTGATGTCTTACTCCCTCACCTCCTACCTTCCCTCATAGGTTGGTCAGTCTGTTCAATGCTTCAGTGATGCTGGTTCTATTTTTGCCCATCAGTTTATGTTGTTCATTATATGGAATATATTTCTTGAAGCAGGTTTTATTTAATCTCTTTTTTCACATAATCATAAAAATTAAAAAATAAAATGATTACATTTAGGACAATTTAGTGTAGGTATCTTGTCAAAGATTTTTCTTAAATGATTGGGAGTCTCATCAATATAGTCTCTGCTATAACTCTGCTCAGTTTTAAATCAGGATAAATAGTAAAATATTAAGCTTTTATGAATTTTCAAAGTAGCACAGCCTGAGCTAAAAGTCAGCAGCAACATGATAAATAAACATTTACTGCCTTCTATTACATATAACATGTAATATAGTAATAATATATGTAAATATATATGCTATATGTATATAATCTTAGGCATTTCCCAAAAGATGTTTTATATTTCATGAACTTTTATACATGAAATCAATAAAACCTATGTAGGTATACAAAATACATATTGTTCTAGGCTTCAACTTGACTTTTTCATTTTATACTTCAAAAGAATGAAACTATTTCTGAGAAAGGAGCATCTGTGTCTTTTCACATATAACTTTTCTTGATTATTTCTAAGAAAGCAGACTAAACATGCAGTTCTGACATAATGCAGCATCCCATTTTGATTTCTGGTTAGCCCAGAAGCCTTAACCAGCTGAAAAAAGTCTCTGAAAAAGGGCAAAACTTTCTGACCTCGGGAGGTTCTGATAGGAAGAACTGAAGCAATGAACACCAAGAGTAGAGAAAACATTGGAATAAATTCCCCAAAGTTCTGTAACCACACTGATGTGGGCGCATGGAGAAAGGCATAAGTTCATTCTCAAAGAATCTTCCTGTTTTTACATTCTCTCCTTCCTCTCAAAGCTGACCTTGCAGATGACATAGTCCAGATGAATATCTGCTTAATAGGAATTCTTGTTCACAAATTGACAATGAGAGTGTCTCCACTCCATTATCTAAAAGTAAGAGGGGATGCATACACCTTTTTGCAAAATTTGGCTAATAATCAGATCAATTTTTTTAAAACAAAGCAAAAATTTGGTTCTCATAGGAACTGGATAAATAGTAGAGGTATGAACTTAAAAAAAATTAAGATGTGGTTCTTTATGACACTTTGGCTGCTCTTGACCTATTATTTTGCACCAATAAATTTAATTTCTCCAAATTTCCTGGAGTAAAGTTTCTAGAAGGAAATTAAGGTATTTATATTCAAAACTCTGTGTAGACAAGTGAGGTGTTTTTCATAACCAGGATGACCTATTCAGGTTATATAGAGCATTTGAACATTGCACACTGGTCTTCGAAACTGGTTTTGTCATATGTTTATGAGCTGGAATATAAGAAAAACCATTATAAGGTTTGAGCTTGTATTAGTGCTCTATTGCTGTTATAAATTACAAAAAAAGGTAGTACCTTAAAATAAAATTTTCATCTTATACTTCCATAGTTCAAAAGTCCACACCAGGCCCAATCAAGCTAAAATCAAGGTGTTTGCAAGGCCGTTTCTTTCCGGAGGCTCTAGGGGAGAATCCAGTTCCTTGCCTTTTCCAACTTGTAGTGTCAGCCAACATTCCTTGGCTCATGGTCCCCTCCTCTGTCTTCAAAGCCACAAATGGCAGGTGGAATCCTTTCACATAACATTTCTCTGACCCTTCTTCTGCCTTGCCTTCCACTTTTATGGATTCATAGGAGACTGAGCCTGCCTGGATAATCATAGGTAATCTCTCTGTCTCAGAGTCAGCTGATGAGCAACTCTAATTTCATCTGCAATCTTAATTCTCTTTGTCATGTAAAGCAACATAATCACAGGATTAGGACATTGTCATTTTTGAGAAGCTATTAGTTTGCCTACCATGGAACTCTTCCCAAAAAAATGGCTCATGCTTCTTAGAAATTTGAAGAGTCCCCAATTTACATAATATTCTTCTCTTAATGGACCCTAAGCGAATGATCCCCACGCCAAGGACAAATATTCACTGGCATTGCTCATTTTTATGAACTGGATGTTCACGCTGATGATCTCCTCTGTGAGAAATTGTTGACAGATTTCAGCTAAGTCTGCCCAGTTCTTTCATTTACCGATTTAAAAAGGAAAGTTAATTTCTCTTCTAAACAAACTGTAGAAAAATATGAATAAATTTATCATTCCTAATGCGTGCGTTGTGTATATTAATCAGAGGACAAACTGAGGCCTGGAAATTGGAAGCTGGATGCGATGATACTGTGAGTAAGCCTTGAATCCTCGCTGCTCCCAGCTGGGGTGATGTAATGACACCATGCCTCATATAGAGCAGTTTGTTCACTGGAGCACATCACCACCCAAAGCAGAGGTTCCTTTACTGAGAACAGCATAAAGAAAGCTCTGTAATTGTGACAAAAGAAAAGTAATCTCAGAGAATACATTGATGTCCAACTAAAAACGAATTTTTAGCCCTGGCCGATTCGATAGAGCATTGGCCTGTAGACATAAGGGCACGGGCTTTGAGTCTGGTCAAGGTCATGTACCTCGGTAGCAGGCTCCTCCTCATCCAGGCCCTGGTTGGGGTACATGCACGAGGCAACCAATCAATGTGTTTCCCTCACATCAATATTTCTCTCTGTCTTTCCCTCTCTCTTTCATTCTGTCTAAAGATCAATGGAAGAATATCCTCAGGTGAGGATTTAAAAAAAAAAAAAAGGAGAAAGAGGAAGAGAAGGGGAAGGAGAAGGAGGAGGAGGAGGAGGAGGAGGAGGAGGAGGAGGAGGAGGAGGGAAGTGTTTTTATGTGTAAAATTGTCATTAAACTGTTTTGTTGTTTAAGCTTTGTGGTATCACCACTCATGGTCCTTTGCATGATTCTGGTGTTCAACATTCTGCCTTTTCATCCTCTCATTCCATTTTGTGTATTGAATAACAACTATTTATCAGGAACTGAACTGTGTTAAATGCTGAGAAGTGAAAATGAGAAGGAAGATACATAAATACGTATGGCGGGAGACAAATAATGGGCATGGAAGATGTTCTGACACAGAGGAGGTGAATTGTTATTGCCTGTTGTAGTCCACGTAGAATTTTTCCATTGAGCAGCTGCATCTAAGGCACAAAAGCAAGAAGAGCATGATGTGATCAGATAGTGAAGAGACATGTCATGTGCAGAAACAAGGCAAATCAGGGAGAGATGATGCTTTATAAAATAGGCTGGCGTCAGATTCTGAGGGGTCTTCTAAACTATGTTGTCCAAATTGTGTGAGAACTGGCACTGGAGAGATTTAAAAAGAAGACACCAACCCAGCTGGTGTGGCTCAGTGGTTGAGCATTGACCAGAGAGCCTTGGTTCTATTCCCAGTCAGGGCATGCGCTGGGGTTGTGAGCTCCATCTCTGGTAGGGGGTGTGCAGGAAGCAGCTGATCAATGACGTTTCTTTCTATGGATGTTTCTGTCTCTCTGACCCTCTTCTTTTCTCTCTAAAAATCAATAAAAATATACTTTTAAAAAGAGAGAGAGAGAGAGAGAGAGAGAGAGAGAGAGAGAGAGAGAGAGAGACCAAAAGTACGATAGACCAGTCCTCTACACTATTAGAAGGTAACCCACCAGGAAGGTGAAAAACAATAGGAAGCAAACAAAAATCATGATCTGGTGGGTTGCTTTTTTTTTGCGAAAATACGTTCCAGAGATGATTGGCATTTGGGCTAAACGAGGTAGAGGAGGGAATCACACATTTGAGAGAGATGTAAGAGGTGACATTTTCAAAATTTTACTAAAGTAGATGAATTTGAGTGCGGTAAGTTCTTTCACCAAAAGTCTTAAAGGAATCAAGTACCCCCGAGGTTTTACCCCAGTCAGATGAAAGCTGTTCTATTTTTCAAAAGTGACATTTTTCACCCAACTATTTTACATTTTCATTGGCACCATCGTCATCACCAATTCTTTGCATTTTCTAAGTACTTATATATCATTCGTCCCTCCCCCTACCCTACATGGTGGGAATAAGAGGAATCGCCCGTTCCAGTTAATAAAGCACAGAAAGGGCTCCGCTTAGGGCCTGCCGTTAAGTAATACAGCCACGTCTAAAACGCACATTTCTGTTACCCATTTCAGACTGTTGACATTTAATTTAATGTCACACATATTTTTTAAGCCCCCCCTTTCTTTTTTTTAATGAGTTCTTAAGAGTTTACGTAACCACCCCCAAGGAGAGACAATAATCAGTGGTTTAGCCAAGACTCCGATCTTTCTAACTCCAGAGAAAAACAGGGGAAGCCTTCATGGAGATACCACCTTCGAAAAGGAGCTTAAGGGATGTATATAAGCACTTTTCAAAATACTTAGCTAGTACAATAAAATAGGTTAAGCGTTCAGATACACATACAGTTGTTCAATGTATTTAGTGCACATGAAGATGACAACTGCTTACCATGTGTGGTAAGAAAGCAGTGGAAATCATCTATTAGAACATTCAGTGATTTCTGAAATATTCATTGTTCTTTAGAAATCACTGGTATTATTTTCTGTTGGGGCGGATGAATAGACCCACACCCATACCTGTCCATACCCAGGGGAGGCTGCCCAGGGGACATTTGTGCTTAACTCCTCAGGGCCTCTGCAGCTAAAAGCTACCAACACAGTTTGCAGGGCCCCAAAATGCACTTGATTGAAAATGGCCAAGGTGCCAAGACCGGTTTGGCTCAGTGGATAGAGCCTCAGCCTGCGGACTGAAAGGTCCCGGGTTCGATTCCCTCCGGGGGCATGTACCTTGCTTGCGGGCGCATCCCCAGTGGGAGTGTACAGGAGGCGGCTGATCAATGTCTCTCTCTCATCGATGTTTCTGACTTTCTAACCCTCTCCCTTCCTTTCTGGGAAAAATCAATAAAATATATTTCTTAAAAAATGGCCAAGGAGTAATGGAGACAAAAGGACTCTCCTTCCTGTTCACCCCAACCCCCAGCACAGCAGAGACCGACCTGCCAATTTAAATATTCTAGCGATTTCCCTAAATATTTTGAATTCCCAGTGTTTTTAATTACCTCCGACCACTTCCCCCTTTCCTAAAAATTCCCTAGACATAAGGGAAGAGCTTATGTAAAATCGTGGATCACGCATATTCCTCCTTTTCCTTACTGTGTGGTCTTCAGGCACACGGGAAGGTTATCCACCTTGCTCAGAAAATAAAATCCAAAAATATGGGTTATCAAATACAAGCTCTTTAAAACTTTTTTTAAAAGCGTATTTAGTTTTTAATTTTCAAGATCATCTTATTCGATGCTTAAATACTCAATTGAGCAATAATTACTCATTTCCCTGGAGATTGATCAAGCCAGGGTTTATCCCTTTAGGAATTATCACGACTTCTTGAAACTTTAGCTCCTTTACTTCAGTCTTTTCTAGGATTTTCTCTCCCCATTAATTATATTACACATGTCATCTCTGCCCTTGCCACACCCTCTTAAATTAGAAGTTTCATCATAGTCACCGATGGCCCTTCGTTGTGCTGGAATTCCACTGAAAGCAAAATTCAACAGATTACAGCAAAAGCCACAGCCATTCAAAACTGGGGAATCGGGCTTCTGAGACTGTAGTGCCACTTCAAAAGCCCCAAGTTGGGCCAATGGAAGCCAGGGTCATGTTTCATCATTTTAAAAGAAGACTACATTCCCAACTCCACCAGCTAAAGCATCATTTACTCCTGCTATAAAAGAGAGTTTAAGGAAGAAAAGGTTATTTGACATCATTAAACTTTTTACAATCATCCAAAAAATCCCTTCCTCTCCTCTTCCATTCCCTCTTTCTGTCCCTCTCCCTGACCACCTCTTATTTTCCAGTCTCAGGAACATTTTGTTAGGCCACTGTTTGCACCTCAGTGAAACTTTTAGAGCCTTCAAATCCCCCAAACTGCTCTAGAATTACCATTTCTTGTAAAAATAAGAGAAAAGAGTAGAATTCCCGGTAGCCTCTCTCTTGCAACCTAGACCTTCTAAGCTCTCCTCTTGAAGCAATCTTAGAATAATCTCTTCATTCACCTTTGATTTGATCCCAAAGATGATCTTCTACAACATGACAGGTCAAAACTATTTCCCTGAGATCATGATGAAGTCCTGTGGAGTGGGCTGTAGCCAGCCATGTGAAGCTGACATTGGAACAGAAGTGGCTATTGGGCTGATGACTCCATAATAATAATGGGAGTCATTAAGACAAGTTGTTTGAAATACTGTATAATCACAGCATGCTTGCATAAGTGAGAATAACACCCAAAGCATCTCTCTCTATGCCTGTCTTTCCCCAACTCTTCTTCAAACAGAATGACAGGTGTGAAATAACAAAAAGAGAACGTTATTTATTGTTTCATTTAATTTCTTCAACAAATATGTATTGGGTAGCTAGTATATACAGAGTCTTGCCAAAGAAAAAGGCAAAACTATCACATTCTTTGTGGGTATTTTTTCTTTCTTTTTTAAAAATATATTTTTATTGAGTTTATTTCAGAGAGGAAGGGAGAGAGAAAGAGAGAGAAAGAAAAACACCAATGATGAAAGAAAATCATTGATCGGCTGCCTCCTACACACCCCACACTGGGAATCAAACCTGAAGCCTGGGCATATGTCCTGACCAAAAATCAAACCATGACCTCCTGGGCCATAGCAATGACTAGTGCTGATCAGGTATGTGAGTTTCATAAGATTCTGAGGTTCTATGTGCACAAGATGAATCAGTGACACACTATTAGAAGCCCCAATCTTATCTACCCCTCCACCCCAAAATAACCTGTCCTATAAATTGTATTTTCTCTTTTAATATTGTTAAAGGATATCAAAATTAATTTTGAGATTCTATAAAGACAAGTTTAGCATATGTGAAGTTATTACTACATTGCTCTTCCTAATATTATAAAAAATAAGGACATAGTTTAATATCACCTGACAATTTGCAAAAGAGCCTGGGTATAAATGAAAATTCAGTAGATAACATATTACAATATACTTAAGGACCCGATCAAAACTATGGTAGGAAATTAACTAGTTAGCAAAGAAAGAGAAGGCAAATTAGGATTATAATGGAATGTCAGTTGGGAAAGTCCACCTATAAAAAAGATTGAGTGACCAAAGAATAAAAGTAATTCTTTGATTTCTTCTCCATTAATCAGATGCTTATTAGAGGATCATGTTCTACTTACCCCACAACATTTTGAAAGTTTTCAAGGAACAAAAATAGAGAAGCTGCATGTCTTAACATATGGAAAAAAATGTTTGATAAGAAAAAGTTAAAAGTCATGTAATCTAGCAAAATCTTTTTAAGGGCTCAAATTTCTGAAGGACTGATAAATACATTGACTATCCTTTCATACATATTGAAAATTCAATTGGAAAACAGGCTCTTTCTTGGTCTTTGAATTGACGTTTTTCAATCCATCAGGAAAATAGAACATTTCCATCTGTGGTGGGAAGGGACCTATAAATAAATATGTTCATAAATATTTATACAGACATACACAAACATACATACACATTTGTAGCACATGTGTCTATTCTCCCAACTCTCCTCCACAATAACCCACACCAATACAATAATAAAGGAAGCACAGTGAAAAGCTATAAAATGAGAAACAGTGAAATATTTCTAATCTTGCTTAATTTTAGGGTTGCTATTTCTAGATTATTAAACTTTCAACTGCCAAAAAAAATTTAAAGTAATTAGCCCTGACTGGTTTGGATCAGTGGATAGAGCATTGGCCTGCGGACTGAAGGGTCCCAGGTTCGATTCCTGTCAAGAGCATGTACCTCGGTTGTGTTCCATTCAAGTATATGTAACCACTATTGATGAAGCACTATAATTACAAGGAGTTATCTTGCTGGTTATGAAAATGCATGTGGAAAGTATTTCTAAGAACATATATTTGCAACAACAAATAGGGAGAAGAAGTATTTTAAAGTTTGCATTATCTTCCATATGATCTTATTTATATTATGAATGAAACTTATTATAATATAGTAGAGGTCAAGTGAGGTTTTCCAAACTAGTTTTAAAAAATCAATAGATTGAGATAGAGTTTGTAACAAAAAAGAAAGATAACACTGAAACAAGTTGAAAACATTTGAGAATGTAATAAAGGTGCATAAAAAATATTAGCTTTACATAGGCGATCAATAAATAGCTGAAAATATTAAGTTATAGCTCTATAAAAGTGTGTGGCATCTTTACTAAAAATATCATGCCGTCGTGCACACTAAGTAAGAGACTCAGAATTTGTTTTTCTCCCTGTGATGTAATTCCTGACTAAAGTTACATTCCCCCCCCCATCCCCCTCCACAGAATAGTAAAAAAACTTCAAAGAAGAGTGGGCTATGGTAGAATGAGAACTAGACAGCAGAGGCAACTAGTGTATAAAATGATGAAAGAGATCAGAATAATATCAACATTTCTTGTATAATCAATCACTGCACATGTGTCAGCAAGTATGAGGCCACCCCTTCCTTGTCAATATAACCAAGTAGATAATTTGGGTAAGGGAGAAAGTATAGCACCATCAAACATGCCTATCAACACTTCTTTTTCTGTCTCAGAAGAACAAAATTCTGAGACAAGTGCTTGGAGCAAACGGAAATTTATCCAAATGAAAATCAAATGATAAATGCCAAGAGAATATTCTCTCTTTGGAATTCTTTCAGTTCTTCAAGTTAACCAGCTGGAATGAATTTTCAAGTAGCATTCTGTTCAGCCTTTTGAAATGAAGGACTTTCCTGTTAATTGGAAAGCTATATTTCATCAAAGATGAAGACAGTGCTTTTGGCTTAGTGAGTCTCTTTCTCTTGGAAAAAAAAGGAGGGGGTGAGGAGTCATTTGGTGTACTATAAACAGATTCCGGAACATGCATTTCAAATATGAGAGACTGACTGTGAGCCTATATATCTAACTAAAGAAAAAAAAGAGAAAATATAAATACTGTTATTCTAAGCTCTGCATAATAGAATAAAATAAAATAAAAAAGCTATCACTGTGCTCTCTAGTGAAATGAAAATGTAAGGAAGAAAAAAACAATATTATTAGCTTTCAGAATCAAATATTGATGCAAGTGAGGTTTGGGGGATTTCTAAGGTAAATGAATTTGGTAAGTTAACAAATTTAAGCATTCTTTATTATGTCACTTTGTGCTGTTGAGGCTGCGGTAATGATTGTCAACTCAAATTTAGAGTAAGAAAGTAAAAAGTCACCTGGAAATAAATATTTTTAAGACTCGGATTTTTAAAGCAATCTATACTGTAGGCAATACTTTCAATTTATTTGATGATTAGTGATACAGTAAATAAAGTTGTTACATTAATTTTGAATTGACACAAAATTAGGCAAACTAATCACAAAGAATGTAAAAAATCTTTTTAAATAATTATAATGAAATATTAAACATAGTTTTTTTAGACTTCTTTCAAAAATCACTGACAGTTGTATATTCTGCTTTAAAATAATTTCATAGAAAAACCTATCCCTGATGCTACTAATATACTTTATGTTTGCCAATGTATGTATGGCAAGTTATTTCACTGTTTTGTTTTTAAATACTTATATTATTGAAATAGATTTTTAAAGGATGGTATGAAAGAAATATTTGACATACACATTTCATCTATTCAAACACATATTCTGCACCCTGAGATATAAGATAGCAAACAGCTACCTTATGAAAAATATTTGACTGGATTCAATAGATGAAATTCATCAGCACACTCTTTAACAGAGGTAGGCAGTGAGGAAGGGACAACATAGAGTGTAACTTCCAAAAACAGATAAACACATCACTTCAGTTTTGATACCGTCACTAATGCTTTGAGAAGACTGGGCTAAATGCAATATTTCAGGGAGAACACTTGACAGACAGGCTCCACTGGTTTCTGAAACAGATGAGCCAGCCACACAACCGTCCAAAATGAAGATAAGCAGTATCACATACGTTTCCTTATTAGAAGTTCATAAACTGTATATGATATAATCAAAATATAGAGAGAGACATTTCTTCTTAAGGGGGCAAGAATAATCATTTTACAAACTAGTCATGAATTTTATGGCAAGAGTAATGAACAAAATTTGACTGGACTCAAGAGATGAAATTTATCAGCACACCCTTTGACAGCAATTAAAAATCAGAATATTTACATGCTTATCCAATAGATACAATTGCCTAAGACAAAAAGATTTCGTTCAAAACATATTATGTGAACATGCTTAGATCCAGAAATTTTCAACATGTAAATTAATGTGTATGATTTGATTTTTGAGAGTTTTGTAATCTAACCTAGTGTGGTGGGTGGAATTTCATAGTCAAGTTAAGAGATTTTTGCATTAAAAACTGAAACACTGAAATGGTTGATTTCAAATGGACTTTTCACCAAAAGGTGGTTGATTCAGAAAAGTACAGTAAGTCTACATAAAGGAATACTAAACTTTTTTAAAATATTTTTTTTATTGATTTCAGAGAAGAAGGGAGAGAAAGAGGGAGTTAGAAACATCAATGATGAGAGAGAATCATTGATTGGCTGTCTCTTGCACACCCACACTGGCAATCAAGCCTGCAACCCTGGCATGTGTCCTGAGCAGAAATTGAACTGTGACCTCCTGATTCATAGATTGACATTCAACTACTTATAATGTAGCAATTCCCCTGCCTTTGTAAATTAACTAAAAAAAACAAAAGTTGGACTTTTCATTCTCTAAAAATTCGGTGCAACTCTACATTAAAAAAAAATAATCACAGTAACTGCATTTTCACACCATGTGTGTTTTTTAAAGTGTATAAAGCCATACCCAATAAAGAGAAAAGACCTAAGCAGAAATTTTAAATTTGAAAGGGATAATTATTTAATTGGGTTGAGTGGTAAATTCAGTGATATTTGGTTCTCAGAATAGAGTGTGGGATTCATTTTTAGCTTTTTGAGAAAAAATAGATTTGTCTTGGAACTTGAGCTACTTAAAGCTCAATGGCTCCCCTTAGTGGTGTCTTTTAAGAATTTCACTAAGCGGTAGCTTTTCTAAAGGGGCACAACACAGATGTTTCTAACTATCCAGAAACTCAGGAGCTGATATTTATATTTTAAGTAATTTTCAATAAATCAATTCTATTTGTGATTATATGGAAGTAACCTTGTTATTCATAACCTTCTTACATTTAAAAGGGTAATTGAGCATTTTCTGTGGTTTCCATTTTCATTTGGAACTTAAATATGTACTGTAATATAAAACTTAGGAAAAATAACTCTATTTTCTTCTGTTTGTTCCCTTTACATCTTTATGCTTTCTAGTTTATATTTCTATTTTAACAGGTTTTTTAAAGACAATTAGCAACTAGCTTTTATTTTGTATCTAGGTATCTATGTCAAATGTACCTAATCAGAAAACCTGCCTTAAAAATTAGTAGCAACATGCCCTAACCAGTTTGACTTGCAGACTGAAAGGTCCCAGGTTCTATTCCGGTCAAGGGCATGTACCTTGGTTGTGGGATGTACAGGAGGCAGCTGCTTGATGTTTCTCTCTCATCAATGTTTCAAACTCTATCCCTCTCCTTTCCTCTCTGTAAAAATAAATAAATAAAATACATTAAAAAATAAATTAGTAGCAACATGACTGGCTGGCATGGCTGAGTTGTTGAGTGGTGTTGATCTATGAACCAGGAGGTCCTGGTTCAATTCCCAGTGTAGGATGTACAGGAGGCAGCCAATCAATGATTCTCTCTCATCATTGATGTTTCTATCTCCTTCTCCCTTCCTTTCTGGAATCAATAAAAATATATTTTAAAATATTACTAGCAACAGTAAGCCAAAAATATTTGCTATCCACTGGGAAAACATATAGGAAATTAAATGAGAAACGATGTGATGTGAAATAAATTTTGAGAGTATATGTTTAAGGAAATTGGATCTTCTGTTGATCTCCAGCTATGGTTCTTCAATGCGCTGCACATAGAATAAACTGGGGATGAACTTGTCATTAACTACAGGTTCCTGGACCCATCATTAGGGTGAGGCCTAAAATTCTGCATTTTTAAAAGTCATCTATGCTTGGAAGTCTGGTCTGCAAAAGGCCGAAGGAAGGACTTACATAATGATTCCATTTTTGTGTTAATGAAACATTAATTTCAGAATCACCAAAATGTCAATCACCTATTCAATTATGTGGTACTGGTCTGCAATAAAATCTTAAATAATATGTAGCTATATGGTCTGAATACCAGTCACTGCCTATAGTCCTATATGGATTCTTATTACTTACAAAAGTCTTTATGAAATAGGAAATAAAGTTTATCTCAAAACATCCTGTTGGCCTTTCTAAACTAGTCACAGAAACACTGAAACTCCCTCCTGCTCTCAGATTCTGATGCTTTTCCTTCCTGTTTTTAATACCACTGGTCCTCAGGACAAACTCCCAATATGGCCACCAACTCCTGTATATTGTTCCAGTTTCTCTGGGTAATATCCTATATATAAACCATGATTAAACCCAGGAAGGCTACTTTCAGTTTTCCAGATTCACCATGTCCTTGCATGCCTTCATGCTGTTGACACTGCCCCACATACCTTCTTCCCTCATCATCTCACTCACTCTTTAAGACTCAGCTCAAACATCACCCCATCTGAGGAGTCTTTCTCCATCTCCATTGGCAGAGTTCAGTGCTTTCCTTTCTGTGCTTCCAAAAGGATCTTGTCCATACCTCTATTTCAGTATTAGCTTGTGACCCTCGTTATTGTGTCTATCTTCATCTCTCTCTCGGATCTCCAGCTTTTAGCACCATTTTTAGCGTGGAGTCAAGGTTTAATTCATGTTTGTGGAATGAGTTAATGACATTAGCTTCCACTTCTCCTGCAATGAATGTGTGCCGGGCATCTTGTGTAATCCTTCCAAAGTTTAACAAGTATGAATGATTATCTACATTTTAAATATCAGGAATTAATTCTGAGAGATATCAACAATGTGAGTGCCAAAAGCCACACAACAGGTAGTGGCACACCTAGAATCTGAACACCATGTTATTCTGCCTCTAAAGACAGCAGTCTCCAACATGACCCCATAGTGCTTCTCTGTAGGAGCTCAAATTGTACTTGATTACTAGTGGAAGTTTTCCTTTTGATGGTTTCTACCCAAACATCACTCTTTTAGTTGGAATATTAAGGGAAGATAAACATTCTTTTAATCATAAGAACGAACTACAGCCCAATTCTGGGGGACGTGTGCTTGACCAAACACATAAAATCAATGAATGAAAATACAAAAACATATATATAAGATTGTAATAACTGGAATGCTTAGTTTGCAAAATTACCATATATATATACATATGTATATATATATGGTAATTTTTATATATATGTGTGTGTGTATATATATATATGTATATATATATATATATATATGTATAAAACTATTGACCACATCAATGAAAAGTCACCAGAAGAGAAAAAGGAGGCCTCTCTAATGAAAACCTTGCAAAATTTCCCAAATTGCACATGAATTTTAATGGACTACAGCCACTCTCCTGCATTTCTATTTTATTTCTTGGACAAGAGGAAAATATACTATTTATGCGAAAGGGTAGTTAGTGTTTCCAACCACAAACACATGGCCTGTAAAAAATAATAATCCCACTTTTCTATTGTGCAATCGCTCTCTGTTGGGCAACAACAATGTACAATGTGCTAGTTTCCTGTTACTTTACTAGAGCCTCCCCTTTCACTCACCGCCCAGACTAAATAGCTATTCCTTGGATTATAAAACTATAACACAAGCTACTTCCAAAAATGTTTCTGCCTGTCTTAAGAAATAATCCTATCAGTTTGCTAATAAGCAGAAATGCACTGTAAGTTGAGTATGTTGTCACAAGTGGCTAAAAAACATATAAATCAATCTGTGACCAGAAAAAAAAAAACACACAACATATTACTTATGTGTTCAAAACATTATGGTTGGGGTCACAGCTGTAAGATGTTGGATCATCATCAAGAGAACAATGTCAAACACTGAACTGTTGGATGATTTCCATAAAAGTAACATTTTGTTTGGGGTCAGTAGTTTTTGTGAAATTTTGGACTGATTTTCACTGACAATTTTTATGTTTTAGAGTTGAACTTGAACACCTCCAAAATGCTCCTCAAAATGGAAATATTATGTAATTTAACCTCTGTGGCCATGTCCTTCTGAAAACCAAGCCCATATCATGAAAACAAGCATTTCATTCTTTTAATTTATGAGGCTTTATGGAAATTAAACTATGCTATATATTCAGTAAGGTAAATTTACTCTTCGGTGTTCTCTGTTTAGTTACCAAGTGCAAGTCAACACCTCCAATATGTGGTATTTAAAGCCAGGGTGGGGGGAAAAACAAGACAAAACAAAACATGGATTTCTTCCACAGAATCGTATCAATCCAGACATATTCTTTTAAGCGAAAAGAAGAATGAAATTGATACATCAAGCCTCATAGTCAACTCCGGTGTTTTTTATTCATCTTTATATATCCAAAACAATTTGATATTTGCTTTTCACTGGTCTGAATTCCCATTTTCATTAACTGTCCTTTTACAGTTTAGAATTTGGAGGTGTGTTATGTTGAGCCTAACAAGCCAGGGTTTCATAAAGTAACTGAAAGCTTTTGTAAATATAGTCTCAGACAAAGCTAGTTGAGCCATAAAATCATTAATCCAAGGAGACTGTATTGGCCGAGTACACATATGCACTATTAATAATATTGCTCCCTGGGATTCTGAAACCAGAGCTCAAGGAAAGGAAAGCCAAACCACTGAATTCAATATTTGCAGCCTATTTCAGGACATGAAAATATTTTGGTTCTCTCATGCAAATAATTTCCCCAAAATACCTTTGTCCAAAACAGCTTTTTGTAGACTGAGACTAATATCAGATTTTACATGGTTTAGTAGGTGGGA